>JAGDQP010060436.1:0-12205 GCA_022664845.1 Lepisma saccharinum
TTTGTTTCCTGTTACAAGTTTGTTATAGATGTCTAATTGACTATGGGGTGTGGCCTGTGAGGGGAAGGACTGTGGTTGGTTATAATTTGTTTAGTTTTGGAAAGTAAACGCATTCTGGGACGTGATTGGCGAATGACGTAGAAAGGATGTCTTGGCCTTCTGGTGCTTTATAAGAACTGTTAGTGTTGTTTAGTGTTTCTTCTGAGATCAATGTTTTAAAATATTGAAACTGTAACGCTTTCCGTGTCTTTTTACAATAAAGATAAGTGCAATAGCCTTCTCAGCCTGGTTTAATTACATTTGTAAATATTAAACGTAGATTGGGAGATATATATATTTATTTTAAAAAACGGTCAACGTTAACAAACACAAATATATTTGTTATTCAAAGTAAACTCGGCCAGGATAAAATATGTATTCCAAATAATATGATGTATACAGGAACATTGTTTGGCTTGAGTGAGGATCAGCGCAGCGACCGGGATGGGGATGTTGTGGAGTCCCGGAGATCTGCCATTTGTGGAAAGACCGGGCGCTGTTTCTTAAATCTTCAACGTGTTTTCTGACAAATTGTAAAGCTGTTTTTCTTTAAGTGGGGAGAAGTATCGGGATGTGGACCTCCTCGACAAACCGATGCTGGTTCTATAATCGAAACGTAATTGTATTTCATTGTTTTCAATAATTTTTTGAAATTAAATTAAATATTCCATAATCTTGAAATTCTCATTATTATACTAGCAAAAACTTTTATCCGTCACCGAAGAACATGGAATCCAAACTTGCCAAACAACTACATGACTTTATAGAAAAAAAATAGGGATATTAATCAATCTGATTATATAGCTTAAATTCTACAAAAGACGCAAATCATCAAGGTGATACCGGTTCTATCTGGTGGAAAACTTTTAATTGAGTTCTCAGAACGAGAATAAAAAACATTCGTATTACCAAATTTAAAGATATCTCGGGGTTTATAGTGCCAATTTACTTAATCACGTTTTACTCGTGATAATTGGTGTAGTTATCCTTCTATTCCTTAGATACAACATTTGTTATTTTGTAAACAACTTTGATAATGGAGTAAAACCAAACCAAACTTTGATAATGGAGAAGTTAATTTCAGTTGCAACATCTGATTACATTCCTTGAGCTGTTGACATATGATTGGTACAGTACAGTTTAATTAATAATGAATTGTTACTGCCTGATAAAAGAAAAACTATTGGATGAACAAGAAATTACTTTAGATAAGACAAAATAGTAAATAAAAAATAAAAGTTAGACTTCAGGTTCACATACAGAATTTTTGGGTACAACGGTCAATTTCCCGCAATATACTGAAAGCTTATTCTAACAAATAAGGTGGGAGAAATTATAGCTATACTTTATAGAGGTTGAAGAGGAAAAATACAATAATTTATCTTTAAAAATATATTTAAAGCCTTAAAAACAAAAATGGCAGAATTTTAAACTGTAAAACAGTTAGATTGATTATATAATAGCTTCTTTTGGTGTCTCGCCTTTTTTTTCGAAATCAATCTTCGTGTTCAGCATACAGTTAGTCTAAAACGAGTGAATTTAAAACGTTTATTTTTAAAATTGTTGGATTGAAAGAAAGTGTTCAAGAATATTAATACCGGTATAAGCACAATGTTGACAGTAAGAGAAACAGACTCAGTCCCTGTGCTCCTAGCGTCTGTGGTTCAGGATTACTGATTGATCCTGAAGAGGAACGTAGGTTCTTGTACTACTACTGTCCATACTGATTCAGATTTCCTTATGATATGGTAGCTAAACGAATTCTTCTTCTTCCAAATCCAAAGAAAGATTAATCGCCGAAGAAGATATCTGAGGGGCTTAGAGCACTGCTGTTTGTCCTTTACATAATTGTAAAGAAGTTGTTAGAGCTGCGAATCCATCAACAATCGCGAAGGTTCTGGTCCCATGATAGGATTTAGTTCATGAGATATATTTCTCGCATGGGCTGGCACCACTGACAAGCGATTCCTGGAGAATTTCAATAGTTAGCTATTATATTCCACTTTCATTTATATATTCAGCAGTTAGGGAGATTTCATGAAAGTATTCGGGGGCATGCCCCCCGGTCCCTGCTTCTTACGAAACTTAACTTTGCATATACACAGAATTATTGCTCGCTATTTCATTTCCCCTTTTCCCTTAGAGAAACAATTATTTTATACTATTAATAAATTTTGATGTAAGTAGGCAGGGGGCAATCCCCCTACCACCCAGATACCTATCTTTACCCATGCACGTACGTTTTGACTGAGCTAGTCTAGCTAAGACCTTTCGAACGACACCTAAAGCATCTCTCTACACTTTATGGTTCATGATATGTATTTTTTTTTTGTCATGGACTGGAAATATTGACAACGAGGTTCCTGTGGAGCAGGAACACCTGCAGTATGTTCCTATTGTGTCAAACAATGTTTACACCAAGTTTCGTGCTGCTATGACTAAAATAATGCAAGCAATTTGGAAACAAAGATATTTTTATTAAAAAAAGTATATTGGCAACACTGTTAAGTGGGTTGCTTGGCAATGTAGGTGACCTGAGTGCTTTTGTATTGTGTAGAATAATATTTATGCCAAGTTTGCGGCAGCTAGGTATAACTGAATGGAAGTAATTTAAAGAATTGATCTTTTAGAAATTGGGCTGGCAACACTGAACCACAGGACTAATCAAGACGGTTTTGCTGTCCTGACCTAGTTTAGTCAAAACCTTTCAAACGACGCCTCTCTCTACACCTTGTAGTTCCTGAGATTTAATTTCTGGACACCATGAGCGGGAAGAGTAGGTTCCTTTTCTTCGCTATCAAGAAATATTAAATATTAAATATTATAAAGCAAGAGAGGGTGAGGGAGAGGAAGAAATATATTTAAGATGGAATTACCAAAACTTTACATTTAAAATCCATTGAAAGTTTTTCTAATAAACAATATTGTTACACAATTGCTACAAATTCAGGAAAGGGGAGAAAGACAACAGGATCCACACAACAATCCACCTTACAACAACCGTTCGCACGTCAACTTACTCCGTAACAATTCGTCCTCACGAAATCTCGTCCCTCCGAGAACTTGTTCTACGACAACCATTTCGGTACGAAAACTCGCCGTACGATTACTTGTCCCTACGCAAAAAATTCGACCCCTGGAAATACTCGTTTCACGACAACTCGTCCCTGCAAAATGTCACCCCACGAAAACACATATTTTTTAAACCTTCCCCTCCAACAATTCGGTCTGGAACAACTCGTCCCTGCGACAGCTGCTAGCACGAAAACTGGTATCTACGGTAATAAGTTGTCCTGCAACGACGCGCTCATACAACTTGTCTTCAGAACAACTCGCCCTAGGCCAATCATTTCCTCGTAATAATTCGTTTGCATGTCCTCCATGTATCTTTCACTGCAAGAGCTGGACAATACCTATACTATTTCGTGTTAACTGGAAAATAGATCTCAAAAATTTAATTTAATCCTCCTTCTTTATCTATTTCTGTATGTAATATACTCAGTGTTTCTGAGCTCCATTGGTTCTGAGTTCCCGCCAAGAAATTAAAGATGCCTTCCTTAGATAACCTAGCGAAAGCTTGAAAAGCAATCCGGCTCTTTCATTCAAGGTACTATTCTCAACTTAAGGATGAGGAAATAATAAAGAGGAAACCTATACAGAGCACAAGATTAAGATTGAAAGCCAAGGAAAGGGAAGCAGAAAGAAATCGATTCAACAGTGCAAGACATACTAGGAGACCCAACGTGGAAAGTGAAGAGGAGCTAACTTGTAAGATTTAAAAGTAAAACAGAGAGAAAAAAATAGCTTCGAGTCAGTGATTAACGTTTATATATCGATATTTAGAAGTGTACAAGATAATCACTTTTTCCAGTACGTACTTTGAATATGCTTAAATACAGTTTTTGATGCAATATCGGTATTCACATTTTATTAACGTAAATACTTTGAATGTCGCCATCCACAATATTAATCAGAAAGTATTTGTCTCTTCAGGACTTGATGAAATTACATCATTTTCCAGTAATTGATGATTGGAAAAATTAATAAATCTTTCTCATGAAATTTCGTCAGCTTGTTGGAGGGTGTATTCATAATATTTATGATGAAATTTCACTACAGGCATGCAGTAACAACAACTCGCCCGGGGAATTGAAAAGGAACTTCAATCTTCTGTCATCAATTCGCTTCGAGCGATGTCACTTTTCTCTTGATGACGTAACGACAGAACAATTAATTTTCTCTCGTGTTTCCGCTGATAGATGTCACTGAAGATTTACCTTTGATACGCAAACTGCCGGATGCTGTTAACTGCTAATCGTATACGATTTATATATCCTACAGAAATGGCTCTTTACTAAAGAGGTACTTATTCTACGTTTGTAAAATGACTTCTCCTCATTACGAGTTCAGTGCTGCCATCTATTGAGCATTTATTGTTAAAGAAACTAGTTTTGAATCAAATTTACGGCCTATCTTGAATGATGTTAGTTATTAATAGTTCTGTCTTATTCACACTGTAAAAAATAACGCTTAGAAAATATTTAAAACGATGTTAGCGGACCTAAAACGCTGATTTATTACATATTTATTGGAACAAAAACACCTCTTTGTTCTTTTTAGGTCCCGAGATAGCGAAGCTATTAGAAACGGGACCTTTTAATCCAACTCAGTTCTTCCGTCTGGATCCAGAAACTAATTCTCAGAAACTATAACATGTAGAAAGGTTCTTGAGGAATGAGGTGATGTTGGAATGTATTGGCTAGACTAGGTCAGTGTCGCTGGAACCCTCTTGATTGGTGCAGCGTTAGTGTTGCCAACCATTTAAAAAATGTTTAAAATGCTTTCATTCCATTAAACCAATCTGATTCAAATTTAACATTATTTCACACAATAGAAAAATACTGTGAGTATCCACGTAACTGAACACCGCATTTGCCAATATTGCCAACCCATTTTCTATAAAATTTAATTTTCCGTACTGCTTCGATTACGTTAGACGTAGCAGCATTAAACTTAACATAACCATTATTTGAGACAATATAAACATATTCTAGGTGTCCCTGTTACCAAGCAGCCAGTTATCAGTGTTGCCAACCTGGCTTCAGGAAGTATTGCTCATGAAACACAAAATGCAGAGACGTGGCTGAGGTGTCGTTGGAAAGGTCTTGGCTGGACTAGCTCAAAGCCACCTAAACAGTCTTGATTCCTGCAGTGGGTTAGTATTACCTACCGATTGTTTCTCAATTCAATTTCTCAAATTACTTTCATTTCGTTAGACCCACCTGCACCAAAATTGGCATAAATATTATTAAATGAAATAAAAAAAATCTGTGGGTGTCACCGTCCTGAAGTAGCGCAGTTGTCAGTGTTTCCAGTTTATTTTCTATAGAATTCAATTTTTTAATTGCTTCCATTGCGTTAGAAGTAACAGCATCAAACTTGGCACAAACAATATTCGACACGATAGAAAAGTACTGTAGGTTTTCCAATCCCTAGGCACTCACCTTTTCAGTGTTGTCAACCTTCATTTTGAATATCTTCAATGACGCTAGCGCCTCAACTCAAACATGTAAAGAGAAACTGATTTCAGATTTGGGTTCAGAGGCCTGAAATTAGATGGTCGTTTTCAACGTTGTGAATCTAAAATTGGCAGGCACTTTTCATTTGATTTGCTTTCTCCATTCAAAGAATTTACGCTTATTTCACTGATTTTTCACTTCAGTTTCTTGTCATAGGGGCTGCCTTAATTTCAATTAAACTTTTTGGAAGCTTGCCGAGTCAAGTGCAAGAGCTGAAATCAAGCTCGTTATGGATAGCCTGTAAGATTAATTCAAGCTTAAATCATGCACTTGACACTTGTTGGCACTAGGCAAGCTTGTTGTAAGCTTACCATATCAAGCTTGCCATTACACTTGCTCTTGTATATCGTTTCCAAATGGTTTTATTTTCGTGTTGAAGTAGTGTAAGCAATATGTTGCAGGAGTGTCGGGCGAGAAAAAGGAGATTAATCTTTTTTTATTGAGGTGAATTTTATCCGGTTTTATTTGTAACTTGGTTTTTCAGCATTTCTTCTATAAATCTTGTTTTATACATTCGGTTTAATATCTTAGTTGATTAGATTTAACATTTTAGTATAAAGCAACGATATCGAAACCTAGATGGTAGAACTACATGAGTATGTCTCTAACGTAATTTTATCGTTGTACGAAACTGCAAAGCTGCTCCTACAAATTCAAGTCTAGAGTTCAAACTTTTAGAGAAATAAATTCATAACCATTTCTAGAGTCCTAACCGAGATGAATTTTTATTTTCCTTCTTATTCATTGCTGAAAGAGTTTCATTGTTATATTCACTACAACAATCAACTGATTTCAACAAAGAACAAACAAGTAAATAAGAATTCGTCATGAATAGAACTCTTGAAATTGTTATGAACTTTCTTTTGTAGACGAATTTGTAACAAGAAAAAATTGCAGTTTTGTGCAGAAATAAGTAAATAAATAAAAATGGAGATAATAAAACATATGATTGTGTTGCGGCTATCTATCTTTAGAGATCATTGCTAAAGCAATACAATATTACGGTAATTATTTTAGGTTGTACGGATATCCACAACACTTCGTCGAGCGAGAATTGTTTTATTCTATGTCGTCCAAAGTTACAGAAAAAAAAAAAAATAATTCTGTTTCATTCTAAGTCACTGTCTAATAAGCTGTCCGTGACTATAGTGTTATTCTATGCCATTACACTTTTGTACTTGTGTAAATTTTGTTGCATTCTATGTCCTTATCTAAAGAGATTCGCTCTACATGTCACGTGACAAGATTTCAGCCACCAGTACATTCTACAAAAAATGGTTGAGAGAGGAACTGCTTTGAAATCTTTTATTGGAAACGTAAGTATGACGCTAACAAGTGGTGGTTTTAATGTTACTACTTTTTGTCAAACAAAGCTTGACCTTTTATGTGAAGTGCTTTGTAGATACAACGAAGAATATTGCGTCTACTATTTAGGATAATGAAATTTTCAAGCACGTACTGAGAACAAAGAATGTGTTTCCTTACAGATGCGGGCGTTTCAAATGAAGCTGGACTTAAGTGCCTCTGTTAGGTTGGATACACTCGGTTACAGCTATGTGGACTCTGACTATGTCCAAAGTAGTAGCAATGACGAAGATGACCAGCCAGCTGGGCCTTCTAACAACAGTCAGGTGTAGGCATCACGTGTGCTTGTTTGAGAAAATCTGACCTTCCTTTCAAAATATATAGAACGCAAATATGCCTAGGCTAACGCAGTTACTGAGAGTGGTGGTTTAAAGGGTCACTTCGTCAGGCTTAAATGTAGGATCTATTTCTTCCATCAAGACTGAGAAATATTTGGTATTACTATTTACAACTCAATATATTGAAATAATGCCTTGTGTTGAAAACACCGTTAAATCAACCATGATCAAAACAATGGTCATGAAAGAGATTCGATCTCAAAGTCCCTCGTTAATTTGAAATAAGACTGAGCTGTGTAAATAATCATGGACCAAAAAGCATTTGATAGAGTTTGGCATGCTGGCTTACTGTACAAAATGCACATAAACCATATACCAGAAAGTTATGTTAAACTCATTATGTCTTTCCTCAAGCAGAGGACATTCCGAATTTCCTTTGGATCTGCACTTACCACTTCTAGACAAATTACAGCAGGTGTCCCACAAGTATCAGTCTTATCTCCATTATTATACAACCTCTACACAGCAGATATACCCACATCTCCTTTCACCACCATAGCTACTTTTGCAGACGATACCGCCATATTATCATCTAACAGCAACCTCAACTATGCCAGCTTACAACTTCAACGACATCTCCTACAAATAGATCAATGGACTACAAAATGGAGGACAAAAATCAACGCGGACAAAACAGTTGTTGTTCATTTCACCAGAAGATATGGAACACTACCAGCACCACTCACGCTGCAAAATCAACATCTCAACCTTCAATCTGAAGCCAAATATCTAGGAGTCATTCTAGACAAAAGACTCACTTTCCGTCAACACATACTGAACACTACAAAAAAGGCTACACAACGTCTAACCTATCTATATCCAATGCTCCATAGTCACATCCTACCCATAGAAACCAGACTGCATATCTACTATATGATGGTCAGATCTCTGATGCTATACGCTATGCCTACATGGAGTAATGCAGCAAGGACCCATTTACGTACACTTCAACTAGTTCAAAATCGTGCAGCAAGAATCATAACAGGACATTCAAGAGATACTCGCATCACTCAACTTCATGAAGACCTTGACTTACCTTACATCCACCAAGTAATTGACCATCAATTGCACAATTTCTGGACTAGACTCCACAACTCGACATATATCGAAATTCAAGCTATAGGAACAAGTATTCCTAGACGTCACACGTACAAAATGCCTCATCCACCATAATCGCATCGTGAACAAAGTCAACTCAAGACGAATATACAATCAACACAGCAAATTTCTGGAAGGAATAACTCCACACTGACTTACGACAAGTTTGTCGTTACTTAAGGAAACATTGCTCACCGACTCCTCTTCGATGAAAATAACTCAACACTCCTACGACCTCATTACATCTCAAAATTACAAATTCACTAAATTATCAACATTATAATAACATTGGAAAACATTCATTTAATTTCTTCCGATCGAGACAGTTTCGACGGTTCAGTTCAAATTTCAAACACAACAGAGTCATTGTCAACACACTTCATATGGAAGGCATGAGCTTATAGCTCGACACTTCGAAAACAACAAAAACCGCCATGATACGCAGGATCGCAGGATAATCATGGACCGTAAGACCAATATCTGTTATGATCATCGCAAACAGTCCCAGAAACCTTCGGTGTTCTATGGAATATCTATAAAAGCATTTTCAATTTTCATTTTATTTTATTTAACTGGCATACCAGTTAGGAAAATAAATTACGTCAAGGATTCCCATTCAGTGCAATCGAATTCAACATATACTCAGATTTGTAGTGAAAGTCCCATTGCTTTCTTTTGAGCAGGCACACATTTTAATCCTGTTGAAATCTTCAACATTACTGTTATTGCTATTTTGTTCATTTTCTTTGTTCTTTCTTACTATGAACAATTAGTTTTCAGCACAAGGTAAGATGGTGTTTCTTAACTTCATTTTCTTTGAACTGAACAGATATCCTGCCAAAACATTTTGTCTTAGTCTCTTTGTAAAATAAAATAATTATGAAAGTATTAAAAGGTGATTTTTTAAAAAATAGTCCTATGGTGCCTGCGAATACTGACATGTATTTCCCTGCGTAAATACTCAAATACATGACGTGTTTGTATGGCATAGAATAATTTTCCAAACCTTAGAAAATTCAACTTGCGTTTAAATAAAATTATTCCACGTCAATTTTTTGTTTCTACAATTTTTCTGCAACTAAACAACTCCGGATTTCTTTATCTTAAAATAAAAATGATACTGCAATGAGTGTACTTATATACTGTATCAGCAATGTTTTATTATTCTGAACGGTTTTGCAACAGTCGAAGAAATAAACTTCAAATCGCTCTCCTGTAAAAAAAAAAAAAAAAAAAGTTCCAATAGAAAAAAAACAATTCTCACGCGACAACTTCTTTTATTCTATAGGATTGCAAAATTACAGTGGTTTGAAGTGAAAATGTTTAAGAGATCGTACTTCAGGTGTGCGAAGTTGTTTTAGAAAAAAATCTGATAGATGTGGCTCTTTGTTGATCAGCTACAATGGCGTGACGTATTATCAACACGATACTTTAGCCAGTAATTTTTATTCGGTATTTTATGTCATATAATATTTGTACAAGACTTACAATGCTTCTGTGGAGCAAAAGGATAAATAAATTTGGCGGTAATGGTAAATCATCACGGAAGTTCCAGTTACGTTACTTCAATTAAATTTGATAAGAAGAAACATTCTTCTTCAATATAGAAATACTTTTGATACTGGTTCTGAAGTAAACCGCTAATGTAAACACCAGATCACTTACTCTATGGCTTATGGAACTCGCAAGTTCATTACCACAGTAACAAACGTTCTCTGTAGGTTTCTATCCTGAGCAATATCAAGCCAGTTTTCATCACAAACACCTACTTCACGAAGATCCCATCTAATACTATCCTCCCAACTTAGTCTCGGTCTCCCTAACGGTCCCTTTTGCCCCAGTTAACCAAGCACGAAGGAATATAATGTTCGTTTCTTGGCCATGCGAGCTACATGGCCTTCAGTAGATGCTTTATGCAGATTATACAATTTTGTAGCTCCAGGGAATAACGGTATTTGACCTACGTTTTAGGTCAGTGACCTCCTATTGACTTAACGGTACTGTGTTTTACGTCACACTGTTCCTTGCTGACCTAACCTACTTTCTCTAGACCTTTCGATACTAAAGTAACCCTTCTCACATCCTTGGATGCTCCTGTTAGCTCTTTAGATGATTACGTAAGATAATTTTATTTTCTTTCATATTGTTTGATGTTCGTGTGATAGCGGGAATGGAAGTTTATTTAGATCATTATGTGCTGACATAACCAAAGGTTGTGTTCTTTAATGTATATGGATTTTAATTCTGTTTCGCACCTTTGATGCTGAAGGGCTTATGAAACTTTTTATGTGTTGTATTTTATACTTAGGGAATTGATCTATTTGTAGGCGAGATCATCATCATGGAGCACAGCTTATCCGTGACCGTGCTGGAGAACCTCTGATGGAGAACTGTTTGTTTTCTTCGCATTTTCATACACGGGGTTACGATTTGCACATGCGCAGTTTTTCCTTGAAAAAAATAGGCTAACCTTCTTTCTAGTAAGTTCTAAAACATTCTTTAAATGTTCTTTTATTTTGTCTCGCATATTCTTATGGTTGGCCTGGAACATTCCAGGAAAGTAGGCTGACCTTCTTTTCATATAACGGATCTTCTATTATTTTTGTTTTAAGGAGGATTTCCAGAAATTTCACGAACTCTAAAGAAGGTTAAAATAGTTTCTAGAACATTCCTCTTAATGACCTCCTATTTTTGTTTCGCGGTGGAATTCTAGAAAATAGGTTGACCTCTTTATTTATGTCTCGGGGTGAAATTCGAAAAAATTCTTGACCTTGAATGTTTTCTAGATCAGTTTAGAAAGTGGGTTATACTCTTACTATAAATCATTTGTGCACAGTTGTGTTATAGTCATGGCACAGAACAGTGGTGCTGTTAACTTATCGGTACCTTAAGCCGCAGTAAGTGAGAAGCCCTCTTGTGAATATCGATCAAATTGGGCAGATCAACCGTGCATACTGAAGTATATTCGCAATTCGGATACGAAAGAAATCAGTATTTGTTCTTCACGCGAATTTTGGAAGAAGGAGAAAAATGAACACCAGTGTATGGGATATCTAATTCCTGGATTTCCAATTAGTGAGAAGAATAGTCTTCAATTTTTACATGATAGTGTTCATCGTGGGCTTTTAAATCCGAAGAAGAGATATTTAATTATATGTAAATAGTCATCATGGATCAAATCATTTAAAGGCAATTTTTAAATATGGACTTCGTTTTCTACTGTTAAAGAAAATAGTGGAACTATTGATAAAGGAGAGATTCGATCCACGAGAGTGGAGAAAGATGAGGAAATAAGAGTATGTAAAAAAGTGAAAGTATGTCCTCAATGAGTGTTGAAAGTAAAAAAGCGAATGCTTTTCTAGACTAACTGTGAACGATATCATGAATTCTGAAAGCTTATTTTGGTGTGAAGAGACTTGTAAATCAGATAGTTTTATTTCTGCTGTGGAGGAAGTAGAACGTACTGTAATAACATTAACTGACATCCAATATAGGTCTCCTAGTCCTTAAATACTAGCTAGTTTTGAAAGTTTTATTGAATTTTGAGTGAACTGTGATTCTTTAGTAACTTTAGAAAAATCTTGTGAGCAGAACTCTGATTTTTCTGAAATTGATCAAAGTAATCTACAGAGTGGCAGTGATTTTAAAAGTGAATCTTCATTGACGTTAAAAGATTGATGTAGGAGTTTCTTCTACAATTGATGGAAAATCTGCTATTTCGTCTTGCCAGTGCGAGAATTGAAGTTCTTGTAAGTTATTGAAGAACTTTGTATTTGGGAGCCCATA
>JAGDQP010060438.1:0-11351 GCA_022664845.1 Lepisma saccharinum
ATGGTCTCTTCGGAGTTGTACTATCTGTACTGGAAGTGTCAGTTAGTACAGAACTGTGTATGAATGTTACGTCACAGTGTCTACTCGTGCGATTCCGTGCAGTTCTCATCCGAACGTCAGGTACTTATTTCCTTCTGCTAGCACGTAACGCCACCTGTAATCCCAGCTCTTACTCATACACTGACAACGCAGCACCACTGTCAATTGTCGCTCCCGAGCTGAGGCAGAAAATGTGGGCACTGGGTTACTCTATTTGCACTCATGCAGGCCATCCGAACAGTTGAGGTGTAAGCTGCAACACCCACTTGAACTCGATGTTCACTAGTTCAAGCAGAGCAGCCCGCCCGAACAAACTAAAAATTCAGATATTTAGATTGTGCTCACAAATTAAAACCAAAAGGAGGACACGATGTTAAATTAAGTATACCAAAACTGAAACAAAGTTAACTAAAGCAAAGGTTCTTGCAAATATTAATAAGCAGATTGTATCACTGAACTTAAGGTAATGTATTCTCAATTGGCAACACTGTAAAATGCTACAAAGTTAACTTGAAGACGACGATCATTTTCTCTTCTCCACACCTTTGGGGTGATTTCCCATGAGGTGTGTGTCTACGAATGTGTATGTGTGTGTCAGGTTTTCGAAGGGGAGTAGGTCCTCCCTAGAGTCGTATGCTGTCCTCTTTCTGTTCCTCTTCTTGTACCAACTTTTCTCTATCTATTTTCTCAAAATCCTTCTTTTATTTTTACTTGTACATTCGAAACAATTTCTTTTCCACTTTCAGAGTCCATTTTCCCAATTTTTACTCCGAGTCACCTTGGGAATTTGAATTAATTCACATTCGAAATTAAAGAGTCTTCTCTCTCTTCTCTATTTCTTCCTTCTATCTTCCTCAATTCTTTCTTTCTTTTCTGGGTTGTTCGTTGGCCTGAGCCAAAGTTGCCTACACGCCTTCTGAACGCCAACACAAAATATAGATATTGCAAGGAATATAATGCTTAAAGCTAAGCATCTGAGAACGGAATTGTTTTCAGTAACTTTTGGACCTTTGAAATCGAGCCATTAAATTAATTTTCTGTGAAATTAATTTAATTCCAGAACGAAATAATGCTTCAAGTATTATCCAATTTTCTAATAAGTATATTTTTTCCGCTGTACAAATGAAGTTAAGAACAAACTAAGATTTTCATTCCTGTTCTTTCTCTTATTTGAATAAAGTAGTATGTTTTCCTTTTTGTGCTTTCTTGGCAGCGCGCCTAAAGTAAAGGGCAGAAAGTGAAGGACTCATCATTCCTTTATTTCTCTTATAAAGAGATATGAAACTACACAATCACACGAATAAAATTATTATCTGTGTAATTATAAAAGCTTTAGTTTCCCCTATAAGTTCTAGTGAAAAGAAGAAGACCAAGAAAAGAAAGAATAAACATACTATTTGACAGAGAACCAATAATATTCCTCCCTTGAATTAGATAACGCTGATGCAGGGTGGTACAAAACCGAGGACCTGACATGCGGAGTTCGGTACAGAAAGGGTACAAAATATGGCTGTAGAACCTCTGCAATATATCGTTTCTCTATCATTGTACTTTGTACAAGAACTAGGGGACCAGAGGTGAAACGGGGTCACTTTTGGTGACGCGGACATAGATGACACGATTGACCCGGTCTTGACTGGAGTGACGATTCAGCAAGCCAATGATCAAACACTGACTAACGCCTCCCTTAGTTGATCGTTCGTTATTTATACACCCCCTGAGGGTATTTTCTTCTTTCCGCTGATATTTTCTTCCCATATGTTATTGTCTCGGTCATTCCCTGAAAGAAACACTGTTCAAACGCAGCAGTGTATAATAACGAAAGAATAAAGTTCTTGCCATTCTTTGCGGATCACAGCGTCTAAATCGGTTCGGGCCGAGTCCCAAGGATAGATCCGCTGATCTGTTCCAAAGCTTGGCTTAAATGACCCGATTAAAGCAATGATCCGTTTCAGCTCTGCTAAAGACATTTGGAGTTTTAACTGTTTGAGACTCACACCATAATTCCAGTTGTGGAGGACCTATAGCGGTCATAATTAAAAGCTTTACTTCGTACTTCCTTGCCCTGATACAGTAACAATCTTCAGCCAGGTTATTTATCTGAGAAGACAATGACATTCTTCACAATCGAGGCACCGCAAAAGACGTGTCTCACGATGGTTTGGAGTCAAAGACAACCAGTACAGAGAACGCTTTAACTGCAGTCCTCTCTTATACAAACGCCTGACGATGTTTCTCGTAAATGCCGAGACCTAATACCAATAGAACAAAATTTATGAGATGGTTGCAACTTGTTATGGTATGATCGTATAAAAATGGGTGAGACTGTAGCCATTTGCTAAACTCTCATAGTAGAGGCTTTATCTTAACTATACAGGGTGTCCGGAAAGTCCTGTACAAAACTGAAACCACCAATGGGACTGGGGCTGGGAAGCAATTTGAGGTAGGGAACCTGTGTCCGGATCCCAACCGTTACGCCTCTGTGAGCAATTGAAATTTCGAGGAACGGTGGCAACGACGCACAATTAGAATCAATGGGTGCTGCATCTGGACCTATGTTTGGTTCCGGCACTAGATGCCACTCAGTCCCCGTATCTCAATGACCTAGTGTTGGCTTCCTCGCGAGCGGTCGCAACCTGTTCCTTGGCCTCCTCCTTCCCCTGACTTTACTCCAATCGATTTCCTGCGGGGGATACATGAAGGAACTAGTATATGATGGCAAGGAACTTGAAAGTGACGAAGAATTGGTGGCTAGAACAGCAGTCGCAGCCGGAATAATTAGAGACAACGCAGCCAATTTGTTTGGACATGTGCGCGTGTCACTTATTAACCGTTTGCACCTTTGTTTGCGAGACAATATCCAGGGAGATACTTTTGAGCAATACCTGTAAATGATACAGAAGGTAAAACCTGTTGCCTTGTTTTGGAACAAGGAGATAAAATAAGCACAAATACCAAAATGTTATTGTAAAGTTCAGTGCCAATTTCCGTTTATTTTATTTTTCCTGTCGTTTGTTGTATCAACATTGCAGTACAGACTTACAAACGAGTAGAAAGTCTACCTTACACAAATGTTTGTTTCTATTAAAATTAGTTTGGTTTCGTGGCATCCGTAGTGCTTGAACCACGCACAGGTCCAGACACCGCACTCATTGCTTCTAAACTGCGCGTCGTTGACACCTTTCCTCGAAATTTCAATTGCTCACAGAGGCGTAACGGTTGGGTTCCGGACGCGGGTTTCCTATCTCAAATTGTTCTCCAGCCCCACCCCATGGGTGGTTTCAGTTTGATGCAGGACTCTCCGGACACCCTGAAAAGTTACCTATTCAGTAAGGTAAAGGTAAAATTATGCCCTGTGCGATTCGTACACGCCGTAAACGGTGCATAGGGGATATTGAGGTAGCGCTCAACATGATCTCGACCTACGACACGAACTGAGGTGGGGTGTTCAATCCTACGCTCGACCGCCTTTACCTTCCAAGGTGCCCAGGAATACCAAGGAAACTCTGGTACTAAATTTGTTAGGAGGCTGAGTACACCTCAGAGCGCCAGGCATGGAACAATGAAGAAGAGTCTCCAGCCTTCTGTCTGGGATGGGATTAAAAAACGCAATACAATGTTGAAGATCTAAAAACGATGCAAAAGGGACCATTTATTCATAAGTAGTAAGAAAGAAAGATAATGTAGGTCCTTATGAATGGAAATGAGCAAAAAGCTTAACCTCTATGGTATTTGAACCCTCTACCTTCCGACCAGTTATCCAATGCCTTATCTGCTCAGCCAGCCAGTCAACTGTGAGAGTACGCCTTCAAAATGATTTCTTTCGCCTCGCAGGTGTTTAAGAACAACCTTCAAAGATTTCTTCTATTTACCTTACACCTGACGACTTCTGGTATGTTTTTGTCACTGAGATTTTTCAGGTTTCATTTTTAAATGAACGCGATAAATATCACAGTATGACTTCGTCTTTCGATAACCTTCACGGTGACAAATGGCAGAAAGCAAACTTGACTACTAACCATGATGTATTGTGAATCACTCTAAAAAGATGAGAAATCGCTCATTGTGAACAAATCTAAAAAGATGAAAAATCGCTCTTTCAAGTTTGAAGAATAAATTACATACATAAAGAATCGGAATTCCATCTAGAATGATCACATTTTTATCCAAAGCGTCGTTGAAAACCACTGTTTGTGATTGAAAATTCCGCTCTAAGAAGATTAAATAAGCAGAACATAATAATTGGATATAGTTCCAAACAGCCCCATTTTGAACTTACTCAAGTTAAAATATCAATTATTTTTGGAGGAATCTGAGCACTCAAAATCTATTGTATCTATTACACCTTGAATTATACTAATTTTACATACAAATAGGAATTTTGTAGAGGAATTGGATATGTGGAGGATGGGTAGATATAACTTACGTAAGATTTGATTGTGTTGCAAGGAACAGTGTTGGATTAAGCTATTAGCGGCCCTGGTCTATTGACTCTGTTAGGACCCCTATTACATCCCTTATGGTCGTTACTATTTGCATAGGTTACTTGTTTACCCTTAGCCAGGCCTCTGTATCTGCATGGCCCTGGACTGAAGCCTCTTTATCCCCCCCCCCCTTTTAATCCGGCTCTGGCTAGGAGATTAATGCGAAAACAACCACCTGGCAAGCAACAAATCCGTAATCGATTCCCATCAGGTCAGAATTTTTCTTATAAAAAAATCTGCATTTTGACTTAAAGAAACCCTTTCTTCTCTTGGAAAAAGATGTTGCTATTCTTGTATTTTCTGCCTGAAGGTATTTGGATATATTATTTACTATTGATCTTTCTTCATGATTTCTCTGGTCAGGCACTTAGAACGCACAATTTGTCGAGAAATGTCAAGACAGTCTTGTGCGAGTATATTCTGTGATACGTTCAGTAGTTCAAACGCTTACGTAATAGCTTTAGCTCATCCGTTTCCTCCCAAAGGTCATAAAAACTTATTAAACAAGAAACTTCTTGGTTAATCCACAACGAGACACCGGAATACTCTATTTACTTTGCACTTACTGGCTAGAAATGAACGTTTCAAAGGGTTAATTGTCAACGAGACACTCTAAAAAAAAAAGAGGGGCGGTTGCTATTCTATTGATCGGGTTCAAACCTGAGACGCCCGAGGTGTCACCAACGATGGTTTATTTTCCTCGCCTCTCTGGTCGTCAAGGCAACAAAGTACTCGACTATCTCTCTCTATTTTTCTCTCTTTCTCTCTATTACCAGCTACTAGCCTTCCAAGAATGAAGTTAACTACAGAAAAAAAATGATTCTAAGAAGACAAAGATTTCCTTTTGGGTACTTGAAAACAGTCAAAATTTCTGGTTTCCTAGTTGCAATATATTAAATACTTAGTTTTGAACAACCTATTAAGCTCCTGTTAGTAGAATATTAAGGAATTATTACCACAACCAGATTGGCAATCTCTTTTTCTGTGTATGATATTCAATCTGTACAATATTGTTCAAGATATTCTATGGTTGAAGTTGTATTGTTCTTCGGCAGCTTTTCTTGTACTAAACATGTTTCTAGAAACAAAAAAAGACAGTCATAGACACTGAGGTGACAACAGATTTCTAGTACATGGCTCTTTTTTTTAAACTAGCATTAAATACTATTAAAACAAGTATCGAGTATTTAATAATTAACGAAGCTGTTTGAAGCAAACGTTTTATTGACAAAAGATCTACACTTAAGCAATCAGTGGGCTCAAAAGATAATAAAATGATAAGATTTTCAAATGCTATTACAATATGGTGCATTTGGGTTTCAAAATTGTCTATGGCTTTGCAAAGAGTATCCTGAATTACAGTGGTAAGGCCTCACTGATAGTGTCTTTGAGTTCATTGACTTAATTTATCATTGAGGGCTGATCTACAAATCAGTGGACGTGATTTTTAGACCAAATATTTGAGATATCCCCCAAAAAGGAAGTTACAAGAGTCTCCCATGATGCACAAATCAGAGTTCGTTCTGAACCAGAAGCCAGGCTCTGTTCTTGGTGGAACCTCCATTTCCTTCACGAACATCGAGAATAGAGCCTCTTGTCTCATATTTTCTAACCAGGCCTAGAACTGTTGACTTTGATGCCTCTCGAAGAATTTTGCAAGCTCTTGTCCTCTTTCTCAGTGTTTCAGATGGGCTTTCGTTTGTTTGATGTTAGGTTTTCACGACAAAGGCGTTATTCGGTTGAATACACCATCTTGATAGTTCACTGCAACACAGTGAAACCAACACCGAATCAATCACCTAGAAGTGCGTGGTCGAAGAACAACTGAAAGCGCTGTCCTACCTTGCGTATTGCAAACGTTATTCCAAAACAGTGATCGGTTAATTGTTGAACACCTTGTATTAGGGGTGTTCGGAATTCCGGAACATTCCTATCGGAAAGTCAAAATTTCGGAAAGTGGGAATTCCGTAAAGTTGGAATTTCGTAAAGTCGGAATTTGGGAATTCCATATTATGATTTGAATTTAATTTTTAAGACCATTATCTAAAAGGCTTTAGGCAAATTTTCTTCAGTCCGGATGGATGATGATGGTATGATTGATGGAATGGAGAAAGTGGAAGGAAACAGGGGATCCCAAGAAAACCCATGCACATGGTGTTTGTCCACCACAAAACGTACATGGGACGAACGGGGATCGAACTGACAAGGATTGAACCAGAAGGGAGCACTTTAAAACTGGACCACCACAGCACTGGCAATTCCGAAAAACCGGAATGTCGGAATTCCGGAATCCAAGTAATTCCGAATTCCGGAATTCACTTTGGACTTTCGAACCCCCCCCCCTACCTTGTATATATTGCCTGCCGGGTAGCCGTGCGGTCTACGGTGGTAGGCCAAGGACTCGAAGGTCCCGGGTTCGAGTCCCGGCAGGGACATGCGTGTGGATTTAAATGGCTAAAGGGCGAATCGTTACGGGATGAAGTTCAAAGTTACTAGACTGGCCCATATAAAAATATAGTTTACCAACGTTTACCTTATATATATTGAACAAAACGAATACATTTTTCGGAACATCTGTGATGAATCTTTGAGCTAAAGCTATTCACAATTAATGAGTATGCCAATTGAAGTAGTCATGTCAAAAAGAACATTTTTTCACTTTTTGAAAAACTTCACCGTAGCACAGCTGGTAGGGCGTTGGCTTTGCATTTGGGAGGTCCTGGGTTTGATACCATCCTAGCTGAGGGTTTTCCAAGAATTTTCCTGAGTCACACACACTAGGTAAGTGCTAACTATTCTTGTGATAATTTTATTGAAGAAATGTATATTTATTTAAGCTAATTACATTTTGTGTAAAACCCTGATACAAGAAAGTTGTGGAGGTCTATCCATAAATGATTTCTCTGTAAAATCACTTCTTGACGGATGGATTGTCTCTGTCCGTCCGGCCTTCAGTTCGTTGATAACTTTGAAGTCATGAACTACTAGTGCTAGGAAGTTGGTTGAGATGTCGTTCGATAGGTCTCCGTAAGGCGAGTTCAAAGCCACATAGATCATCCAAATCCGTGTATACGTCTGTCGAAAACCTTCAACTTAGGAAGTATTTGGACTTGGAAGGCGGTTGAAGTGTCGTTCTACAGGTCTCGGCGAGAAGAGGTTAATGCCACACTGATGATCCACAGATGAGTGATACACCGTTCGATTCGTCGTGGTCTGAATGGGTGAGGAAAACTATCACTTTGACTCTTCAGGTGGTACGTCCTTTCAAATTGCTTAGCTTTCTATACTCCTTTAGATCTCAGGAACTACGAATTAAATAGAGATGATTCATACACTTTTGGATTCCTCGTCGTCTGAAAGAGTGGGGGGAAATTTTGACGTTGACTCTTTTTTTGGGCCTTGATTCTTAAATTTGAATTTGTATTTCATTTGTAAGACCTTTCGGCAACTTTTGTTGAGGCAGGTAGACAGGTTAATTCTTAAAAAACATTTGATTTATGTGGGGGCTTTGGGTTGACCCATATAACCACTCCTTACAAGCAAACATACTGATGAGACAGAAAGAAATTCCAAATTTCTTTCTTCCATCATTGTTAGAATGTCAAAATATGTGCACATGCAAATTTTGACACCTCGAGAGCAATTACTTTGCGGATATCGATGGTATAATAGTCAGGTTCTTGTTTCTGAACAGTGAAGAAGAAATGTGAAAACACCCTTATATAATATTTGTAAAATACTGAAAGAAATGGAAAGCAAATACATAGTAGTGGGAACTGGGTGGAAAGCGCTACCTGTTGGAGGGTGTGTTTTTCATGGACGCAATTTTAAGTCCGCCATATTGAATCTCGATTGGTTTTCTTAAATGAGAAGGGGGTCATTCTGGGCTAGAATTTTACGGGAAACACGTTTCTGAAGTCAGGTTTGCCATAAATGTATTATTGTGAGAGACAATGGCAATATAACCAGGAACAATTTGTATGAATTTAGGTTTCAATTCCTTCATTATTTCAAAACAAAATGGGTGTTTTCAGGCTATTGCATAATTAACCCATACTAATGTCAGACACCATTATCTCTTACAATAATACATTTACGGTAAACCTGACTTCAGAAATGTGTTTCCGGTACAATTCTAGCCCAGAATGACATATTACATGACCCACTTCTCATTTAAGAAAACCAATCGAAATTCAAAATGGTAGAATTCAAGATGGCGGCCATGAAGAACATACCTTCCAACAAGTAGCACCTTCCACCCAGTACCCATTACTAAGTATTTACTTTCTATTTCCTTCACTATTTTATAAATATAAGGGTATTTTCACACTTGTTCTTCACTCGTCAGAAACAAGATGACTATTATATCATCGATATATCCCAAAGGAATTGATCTCGAGTTGCCAAAATTTGCATGTGCACATATTTTGGCATTATAACCATGATGGAAGAGAGAAATTTGGAAGTTTTTTTTCTGCCCCATCAGTATGTTTGCTTGTTATCTTGTTTTAATATTACCTTGTAATAACACTATATAAAAAGCGTATAAATATTTTGAGAGTAAGTTTTAACTTACTTACTTTAACACTTTGTCAAACATTCGTAAGTTTAAATGTGGGTATGACAGGTTTTTCTCCTTGAGTGTGAGTTTCTACCGAGTTGATACATACAATAGAAATAAACAATGATGTTCGTTCCTGAAGTGGTATATTGAGATATGGTATACTCAATTACACGCACCTATTGAAGTTAAACTTTATTTATTTACTCTTAATAACTTAACAAGCATCAGCTCTGAAGAATGCATATCACGATATTAACAGATTAAACGATGAAATCTAACTCATAAAAGAGAATCAAACCCAATCGAACCTTTTACCTTGTTTGTTTCAGATGTGTGCTTGTCTTATTTCACACTTGTCACCCAATCAGAACTATTTTTCTCAGTTTTCTGAAACCAGTGGAAAATCGTAGACCATACAGCTACAAAATGTCCCAGAAATCTGTATCACGTGTGAAAATTAAAATTTAAGTGCTTAATCCGAGACGTTGTACATTTACAACGAAAATTCTCCTTATTTTCCCTAGAATTCAGACAAAAGTTCTGAAATTTATTTTTAGTTTAATTTTCCTGGAATCAGAAAAATGTATATAATTTTCTTTCTTAACGCTACTGGAAATTTCCATGCTGAGTCCCAGTTGCCTGACTCTTTCCAGAAAAAAAATACTGAAAAATTTACAGTGAAGCTTTATTCGAAGAATGAAATATTCGACAACTTGCTTCTTATATGAATATAAGTAGTGCTTAATTTCCGTGGGAGCTAAAGGGAGCTCAGCTCCCTTACTTTTTTGAAATAACTAAAAATATATAATGTATTCGAATTTTGTTGGATTAATTTATTATACAAACAGAAAGAGGCGCAGTCGAGAAGGTAAAATTAAGAACATGGAATTAGTGTGCAGGTTTATTTAGTTGCCAAAAAGTAAATTTCCTGGAATTTGTACCTACTTCTGTTTCTTTCTATACCGTAATAGACCACGCCAATAGAATATAATAGACTGTTATGCAGTTATGCTGCTTATTCACATGCTTATGGGTGCACATTTTCAGGTTAGTAACTAGTGTTAATTATAACTCCCTTCCTTATTTTGCTACAAATTAAGACCTGAATATAAGTACTAGCAAACTTTGTTCGTTCTTCAGGAAAACTGGTACACTTTGTTCTTTTAAACCACATGAGTTACTATGGCTTCGACTGATCTTGATTCGAACGGAATGTGTTTTAAAATCCATGAATATTCATGCCTTAGGCGAGATTCGATCCCAAAGTGTCTTGGGCGGTGGCCTAATGCCTTAGATATCACGACCAGCGAGGTCTTTGGATGTGTGTTCGTTTTTTCTTTTGTTTATCCGCTTGTTCGAGTATGCATATGATAGTTCTTGGGAGCTCGATGGAGTTTTCGAATTTCCGTTTGTTTGATTATTTGATTAATCAAATTCGAACAGTAAAATTATCAGGACAGTTATGTTAAAACTACTGAAAAGATAATTATTAACATACTTTTGACTTTGATAGTGCTCCCGCATGTACGAATTATTAAGCATCTTGAATTTAATAAAAGATTGAAATCATTTTCTCTTATTTTAAAATTATATTTAAAGAAAAAACGTAACTCTAATTTAAATAATTTTAAACTAAATTAAGAAAATGGCTTCTGGCTAAATATATGAGCAAATTTCGCTGAGAGAGAGAATAGCATTTCTACAGAGATGGCTGTATCGACTTCCACACAGACGGTTGAGGTTTTATTCTCCTTCGTAGTCAAGTTTTCCGGCTTCTCTGTTGGGTTAATTAATTGCGTCGGCTCGTTAATCACTAAACATCTCCCATCTCTGTCTTTCCTCTCTCCTTCTCTCTCTCTCCTCTCTCTCTTTCTCTCCTCAAACACACCTGCAAAACAGTGCTTGTGACGTCACTTCAGACCTTCTTCCTTCCAGCATCTCATTCTTCGTATCCCATGGTTTCTCCCTCCACCTCAACCGAGCAGTCTTCAACTGCTATGAAAGCCATTCTTCATTTGTTTTCATTAGAAATCCTTTAGATGATGAAGATA
This sequence comes from Lepisma saccharinum, assembly GCA_022664845.1. Taxonomy (NCBI): domain Eukaryota; kingdom Metazoa; phylum Arthropoda; class Insecta; order Zygentoma; family Lepismatidae; genus Lepisma; species Lepisma saccharinum. The sequence goes on from JAGDQP010060438.1 coordinate 11,139, forward strand.
TTCTACTAGTTTTATTACAATTTGTGGATCTCATTCTGCTAATTTCCTTCTGTGGGCAGATATACAGGGTGTAACGAAATTCGGTCGACAACATTCTTTAGATTATTCTACGGTCAAAACGCTTAGATCTCCTACACAATTGGCCTTAAAAGTTCGCATTTTCAGCTCAAGATTGTAACTGAATGAGCAAGATTGTAAAAGAAAGTCAAAATT
>JAGDQP010060439.1:0-12205 GCA_022664845.1 Lepisma saccharinum
AGGCTGTGTATTCTTTGAAATTTTAGGTTTGGCGGCCATGTTGAATCCAAGATGGCGACCTTTTCAAAATGTCGGAATTTTTCCTTTATCTACTTATCATCCTCTACCTTCATAGCAAATTTCATGTTTCTAGCTTACTCCAAACACCCTAAACAATATGATGAGTGAGTGAATGAGTGTCAGTTAGCCTAAAATGTGCAATTTCAGGGGTCCACAACTAGAACATAGTTTGAGATACGAATATGAAATTTTGTACATCTGCACATATTTACCATATCTCCTTAACGGCAGAAGCTCATATTCCTATCTTTAACATCTTTTTTCTTACGGGGCCCCCAAATCGTCGATTTTGCCATAAACTCTTGTTCCTGTATAACATGCTTCTGGCAGTGTTGACGTTTTCTGACGTGAAGAACTTGGCTCATGCACTGCCGTGCATGTTGATGTCAAATTGCTATTTGATACTTTTATAATGTAGAATTACATCAGATTAGTCATATTTTTTAATCACTCGAGAAACAAACATTTAAGTTTCGAGGCGGAAGATTTCTTCTGTTACATTTTCACACACTCAGAAATTCAATATAATTATATTTCAGAAATTAAGAAATATAGCTAATTAATTGTCTTCTAGGTTTAACCAATTTTTTTAGTTTTCTGTTTAAACTGTTATGAGCAGAATTATATCAATTGATAGGTAATACAGCTTTGATCCATATTTAATTAAAACTAACTTACCATGCAATTAATAACTTATCATATAGAATTGGTAACTGTTTGCCAATCATTCAGATTATTAATAACCACATTTTGTGGTTACAATCATATTAAATTAATTTTCTATCTACTCTATTATGAAAATTACAGGGAAAAATTATTTCCGGACTAGTAAATTTTAAAGGTTAGAAAGCACAAAATGGCGGTAAAGCTTCCCTTTGTTTTAGTAACATATCTAAGGTAAACCGTATGATTGCTTAAAGATTTCTGATTGGTGTCTTTTAAATTTTCTCGTTTCTGGATTCTGATTGGTTATTTTTAGGAGCTTTGGTTTTACGAGATTCAAGGTGGAGAAGTCACGTTCTACCGGAAGACCTCATCCCTGTAGAAATTGTCAGCAATATCATCTCAACTACATTTGCAAAGAAGCACCTTCCTGCTATAAGTGCGGTAAAGATCATTTGAGCTACACCAGATAGAAATTATTGTGGTACTTGTAGATTAAAGGGTCACAGAACGGGGGCCTCAAATTGTCCACGTAGGCCACAAAATAGAAATTCATTTCTTCCGGGAAAGGTTTATAAATCAAAAATAAGGAGATTTACCTATCAGAAAGAAATAATTCAAATGTGAATAATCAAAATAATGTCGAAAAGAATCTGCAAAATCATAACAGTGCTTCACAAGAGGGTTCAGAAATTAACAGCCGTTCAGTTAATGAAGAAAACTTAAATAGCAGATTAAATGATTGGACAGATAAATTAACAAGATGGGTTACAACTATTTTGGCTTTGGGGATACCAAAAGATTCTGAATCCTACTCAAAAATCACTCAAGCAATAAATCTGGCTACAGAGGAAATCTTTCAGAGCAGGTTAAACATTCTACATTCCGAAGAAGGACATCTCTTTGTACATTCTCAACCATACATCAGAAACTTGAAATCAAACAACTAAAAGTAACAAGCAACAACATCTAACAAATAATTAACATATAACAAACAAGTTTTATTGTCGCAGGGGACTTCCAGCTTTCAGTATTCAATTTACAGCTTTCAGTCGAACTTGCAGCAGGGACTCTCAACAATAACTACCATTTAAACGCAATTCAATCCATATCCAAACAAAATATTCCTTATACCTAAATTATTAAATACTTTAATTATTCTTAAAGTGGCTCATACATTAGACATACACTTCCTGTGCATTAGTAACTTCCTTCATTTCTAGCATACCTCCAAATATCTCGAATTAAATACAAATCACACTCAAATATTAAATTAAATAAATTGTACTTATTTCAGTTCTCCGATTCTTTCTTCAAATTTTAATTGTCTTTTAATCAAATAATTAAATAAAAAATCATAAGGACGATAGTGGCCTTTGATGGCTAGAAGTCCGGCCTTGGTGGCCCTGCGGGCCCTTGGCAATTTAACGTTAGTTCTGCCTGTTTGCAACTGGCTGTGTGGTCAGTTGTTGAATTGAAGTGAAGGTGATTATGGTGAAGGAGGTGATACACTATTTTCACTTACATATTTTTAATTGGTTATTATTTACGTTTCATAACTGAAGATAATTAATTGCTTCAATATTGAATATAAAATCAGTTTTATTTTATTCTTATTATACTCATTCGATGATGTTTAGTGTTCTAAGGAATTATGAACAAAACACTGAATTTCCCGAAGTTTAGTAAAATGGTTCCGATGTGCCCAATGTCCTTAAGAAAATGTTTTCTATCGACTTTCCAACAATTAATAACAAGAGGATACAATTGTAATACATTTGGAATTATGTTTATTTCTTTGAAGTAGATTAGACAAGTAGATAGATAATGGCTTATTTGTTTGTAGGTACACAGGCTCTTAGGCTTATAGGTTCTTAGTGTTATTTTTGTTGTAAGATTATGCTATACAGCGCTATCTTTATTGTAAATTAAGCACTTGTGTATTAAAATCAGTGTATTGGAATTTAAAGAAGAGATAAGCCTTACTATTAGATAAGTTTTCTGCAATAACGATTTAAGCAACCCTAGTGAATTATAATTTTGTATTTAAAATAAAAAGTCATAAGAATCTCTAAACAACATAAAAGTCGAAGGAAAATATGTAAAAGGCAAAGAAACAAAATAAGTCCAAATTTTCCTGTCGTATTTTTTTCCTTTATGGTTTGTAAAATAAAACTATTAGTTAAAACATAAATTGATCGTTTTCTATTTAAAATGTTAAAAAAAGCGACTTGGTGAGGGGGTGTAAAGGAAGCTTGGAAGCCTCTATCTCTACATGGATATAGTATTTTTTGCGAAGAAAACTTAAAATAAGTACATTGTGATATATTTTGTTCATTGGACAATGAACACGAATAAAGTAACGAATATTTGCGCTTCATGGAACTGAAATATCGTCTGTTGTTTCTCTCCTTATATTTCGATTTAGACCACTTTCTTGTTACTTTTCGAGACAGACTATTAGTCGCATGATTTAAATGGTGGCATATTCAGAGATTGCAATGAGCAATACATTATTGGTTGTATGCTTTCTGTTTCGTTGTACGGCTTATAATTTACAGTATACAAGTTATAAATTACAAACCTAAGCGATTAATCTTCGGAGGTATTGCTTCAGTTTCATGTAGGCCCATACATTATTCACATTAAAATGCTTCTGGATACAGTAACAGTAAGCTAACAACATTCTTTTTATATTAATTTGAGTGAACAAAAAAGCAACAGAAGTGATTGAATTATGTGTGAGAAAGAAGCCTTGGAATTTCATGGTTGAAAGAGCTTTCACTTGTCACATGCACCAAATTAAAACAGATGTGCATTCCGTAGTGGTTTGAATGCAGTGTGTGTTTAATTTGGGTGCACCTTAAAATAAAATTATAATGTACGATTTATCTACTTCTACAGCTTATTGCAGTGTGCGAATTAAACTTTTTAGCCAGGGGGAAATAAAACGTAATGCACGGATTTCAACAGGCAACCTATAATATACAATTCACAGCCATATTCAATCCACTACTGGATGAGGCCTCTCCCGAAGAGAGGAATTGGTCTCCTGCTCGAACGCTGACCAGACGTGTTGGGAGAGGAGAGCCAAAGGTCTCAACTTTGATCACCACTGTCTTTTATTCACAGCAGCTTCCCACTTGCATCACGATCCTGGGTGGGCACCGTTCCAGACCCTCTCACTTTGTAATATATATCTTGGGAGAGCCGGAAATCGAACCCGGAGCCCCACGATCAGTCAGCTACGGTAACCACTAGACCAGTGGAGAGAGAGAGAGAGTCACATTTTCCAATAGGAGGTACTAAATTAAACCAATCACAAGGGTGCGCATTAGGGGGGCAAGGGGGGACGCTCGCCCCTCCCCCTAGCCGGAGAAAATTATACTATGCAAGATAGAAAACAAAAATAAAATGTTTATATATACTTTCAATATTTTATTTTTTATTTACTTTTATTTTATTTATATATTTATTGTCAGCACAACAAGCTTTGTAGCCCAATTGGAGTATCGCTTTTTAAAATGTTCATTTACAGACATTTTTATTACAATATATCTTAATGCGTTCGAAAACGAAGACAGATCACATATATCCAATTCGATGGAAGTTCTACACATTTCATTGTAGGTAGTTTACATATTCTCCAGATTGGTGATTTCATCATTATATTGTCCTTGCCTTTTTGCAGTGGAACAGACCAGTGTTGTCTACTCGAGTTTTTAATGACGGGACACGATACTGTAACGATGATACCAAGTCTGTGCAGTCTAAGCCATTTTGAATTATTTTCCCAGGAAATAAAAGATCAGAAATGAACATGAGCATAGTACATTTTCTCTAATGTAGAAACGTTGTTAAATTTTCTTCCCACTCTTATTACAAATGCTAGAATTTTGAAAGCTTAATTTGTAATGTTTTTATGTGGCTCTCAAACGTTAATTTTATTTCAAACGTGACACCAAGATATTTTAACTACGTCGGGCCTACTTATGAATTTAACAATTAAATCTATAAATCGTTTTATTTGTACTGAATGATAAAATTTCGTATTAATTGCAAGTTGATTGATAACACACCAGTTAGTAAAGTTGCCTAAACTATGCTATAGTTTTATGGCATCTTCATGGAATTAATTTTAGCATATATTTGAGGTCATCCGCAAATAGCACCTTTTCATTATCTGGATGAATTACGGTAAGGCATTAATAAACAGGAGGAAAAACAACGCTCCAAGATTCGAGCCTTGCAGGACTCATGACAATGCTGTACATCAGATTTTGTGTTCCTTAAATAGAACAGACCGTCTGCGATTAGTTAGATAAGAGCACATGAACCTAATCAAAGGCAGAGAGAAGTGATGGTGATTTAATTTAGCTAGTAATACATTGTGATTAAGTTTGTCAAAGGCCTTTTCAAAGTCAATATAAATGGCATCGACTTGCTTTCCTTTGTCCAACGAGTTTTCAATAAAATCTGTAACAACTGTAAGGTTCATTGCCGTGGATTTTTGTGAAACAATGCCATGTTATTTAGTTGAGATAACTTCCTTCAAATTATTAATAATTCGTTGATATACAATCAGTTCAGAGAAGTTTGCAAAGATTGGTAAGATTGCTATAGGCCTGTGATTGGTAATTTCTCGTTTGTTTGTTTTAGGTATAGAACAAACTAAAGCAGATTTCCATTTGTTAGAGAAAATACGTTTTTAGTGCCAAGTTGAACGCAATCAATAGAGAATATTTAAATTTTATCAGTACATACAAGGGTATACCATCAGATGTAGCTGTCGCTTTGGATTTTAGCCCATGACCAATCATACTAAATAATTCACTTTAAGCTACTTCATAAGCATTACAAAAGAAATGGCTTCTAAATATGCTTCTTAGCTGCTAGTAAAACTTCATATACCCTTGTCACACGCATAAAAATAGTTTTAACTTCTGCCAAATGAAAATGTTCCGATTTTCTATGTAATTTTGATCGAAACATCTAGGGGGGGAAATTTATCCCTGGAAGGGACGAAAAATACATTTGTTAGGGTGGTAAACTTACATGCCAGGGGGGGGGGGAGTCCCGTGCATCCTGCTGTTAATTCGCAGACTGGCTTATTGCAAGCATTTTTCTTAATGTGAAGCTGGTGTCTTTGAATCGTAGCTACGAGGAGATCCTGGTAGTAGCAACAAGACCCTAAAAAAAAGTTGAATTGCACTCAACTTTATTTTATATATTGAGCTCAACTCAACAGCTGATCTCCCGCCCGTTGGAGCGGGGCCCAGAGGTTTTTCGCTCCCTTAGCCCCTCACGGGGTGTCGAATGGAAGAACTAAGATAGCCGTTGGTAATGAATTGCCAATTTTTTCCACTTGCAGGTAGTCAACCAGGAAAACTACATTTTGTGGTGTGGGTTGCTTAGCCAGTAAGGATATATCTGACAATCATGATCTATATTAACTGGTTTTGCATGTCAGCCCTTCCCAATAGGGGTGTCTTACCTCCAACAGATTTTTTACAAGCTGTAAGTGATATGTGTACCAAGTTTGGTTGAAATTGCTCCACTAGTACCAGAGTTATGCTGGTATATATATATATATATATATATATCTGTGTGTGTGTGTGTGTGTGTGTGTGTGTGTGTGTGTGTGTGTGTGTGTGTGTGTGTGTGTGTGTGTGTGTTTTATTATTGACAGTTACATATATCCAGTAACAGTGTCCAAATACTATACAATAATAATAAGATAAAGTGTTATTTTCTTATAACTCTGAAACATTTCTGCTACAGGTAGTTTAAACTTCTTTATATTCGTGGTATTTATAACAATTTCTTTCGCCGATTTACTTATAGTGTTATAAACTGCACAAATCCTCCAAACTGGTGACTTCCTCATTATGTTCGTTGTAGGCTTATCTGTATAAAAGAGATTACAATTTTGGCCGCGAGTTTTACCGGTTGGAACTCGAACCTTCAGGCATGAAGGTAATTGAGGACAATCTGTTCCGTTATTAAATCGATAGAGGAATAGCATACCTTACTGTATTCTTCTATTCTCAAGTCTTATAAAATTGAATTGACGTTTAGTCAGGGTCGGACTGACTTGCCTAACTACCGGGCCCGCGGGCCGGTGCGCCCTCCTCAATGGATGGTTAATGCGCCCCCTACCAGGAGCGGGTTTTGGGGTGAAGATAGTGAAGTGCCACTTGATCGCTTTTCTGAACGTTGTAACCACGAAGTTGTATCATATTCAATTATTTAATTTTGATTCCAGGTCAAAATTTTGTGACAGGGAGCGCCTGTACATGAAAAACAGGGCACGCGATAAACATTTTATATTCTGTGCGTTTGCTCATTTGTATATATGTTAGCTATATTTGTTTTAAAAAAAGATATTAAGAGTATAAAGGTTCTAGATTAGCGTCACAAGAAGTGAATATTTACGCCAATCATTGATTATAAATAATATGTTCATTTTGCTTTTAATAATGCTCAAGCGGCAGAAACTAAACTTATTCAGAAGGCCGCTAGAGGGGACGAACACACATGGTGAAAAGTTAGCATTAAAAAGCTAATTATAAGGAAGAATTGTGTTAATAATTTTGGTCTATTAATAAAAGATAATGTTTCGTGCTGATCCACACTTAGAACTTTCGAATTCAATGAAAATATGATAATGATATTATGCTTTGAAGTTCGCCACACGCCTCAAGTTATTGCATCGGCTGTGTAGTAGTGAGAGAGTTGGTGTCGAACAGCCCATAACTTAACCTAGCTTATCTGTGCTTTGTTAGCGTGTTCTCGAGGACCTTGTGAAGCATACGCAAGCGAGACCAACACGTATACGAGTACTATAAGTTTGACGTCACTGTTCAGTGGCGGAGGGTGACAGTTAGTTTGAGAAACAGTCATAGCACAGAGACTGATCATTTAATCATCTGTAATACATCTAGCTTTCTGTTCATTGTGATCATATCTACTCATCACGGGCCTCTGGCCCTACAGTTTCATCAATGGCAGACCAACTTCATGGACAACACCAACATCTTCCGCAACAAGTTCCAGGACCACCACCGTATTCATCGCTTGACAAAATCGCTAAATCTCGCAGCACAGAAACAGGATCACTATCTCGACAATCTCACAGCTCAGACAGACATACAGCAAATCAGTCACGTCGCTCCAGATCACGCTCACCATTTTCGTCTTCAAACAAGAAGCACCATACACTGAGTGACTCTGAATCAGACCATGACATCCAGATCGACGATCCAGATCAACTTCAACATGCCACTGCCAGCCAACAACAGGAGTACACGTTTTTGCTAACAAATTATGATAGTAAATTCCAGAACACCAAGCAGATATTCCAACAATTCGCAAAATATGTACCAAGATCATCTATCACCGAACTGAAACCTACAAAAAACGGAATCATCATTAAATCACCGGACCACAACTTTGCACAAACGATCAGAAACAAGCACAGTTTTGAAATTTTCGGCAAATCCGCGAACATCACAAGCCTTCAAGACAAGCGCATTAAGCAATCACCACCACCTCGTAAACCACCGTCGCTTTCAGTCGTCATTCGTGGCGTGCTACCCACCATTACTACGGAAGAAATAGAAGCTGAACTCCGTGAAGAAGGCCATTTAATCACTAGATGCATTCGGATCATGTGCAACGCCGGACCAACTTACATCGTGCGAGTGCTAACAAACTCTCATGACACAATCAATTCACTTCTAAGCAAAGGCGCATACATCTATAGACATAAGTACCGAGTGGAACCGTCACATTCACCACCACCACTGCCGGTTCGCTGTGAGAAATGCCAGGTTTACAACTCTCATCCGACCAACAAATGTCCAAACCAACCAACGTGTGCATTCTGTACCGGCCAACATCCAACTAAAATGTGTCCGAACATGCAAGCGCCGCTTAAATGCAACACTTGCCATGAACAACATCCTACATTTAGCTATAAATGTAAGGCACGCCCAACTCCTGAAACATCAAAGCCAGATTTAGTAGTTCCAATCCACACACATGAAGCAACCACTCAAGCAACTGAAACAACCACATCAATTCACCAACCGATTACCATCGACCAGCTGTTAGCATTTATCACTTTAGCATTACAAAACATCCATCCTTTCGAACGACAGCATGTTCTTCACCAAATCCAACTCGCAGCACGATCAATTTTAAAAGTCAGTTTTACAGCTATCTACTCTGGCCCATATGCACATTTTCATGCAACAGCATACGAAACTGCAGTCTAAACATTCTGACAACACAAATATTATTATACTCATCGTTATGGCTTTAGTTTTCTTATTTCTTAATATCCGCTCTTTGCTCACACACAAACTTCTTTTCGAACATTTGCTCGTAGAAGAACAAGTCAACGCATTTCTATTAAACGAAACACATCTCACCAACAAACTCAACTGTAAAGTTCCACGCTATACACTAATTCGCCAAGACAACACTCTGCCTGCACTTCGAGCAAACGGCGGTGTAGCCATAGGTTTCTCTCCGAACATCCCATATCGTCTCCATAATCCACAACAACCTCAACTATCTGAGCATCTAATAGCCACATTATACTTTAGAAATCTCTATATCTCTCTAGCTACAATATACATCCACCCAGGGCATGCACTACCATACGCATTCTTTCGATACATTTCCAGTAACTTCCGATATTACATAATAATGGCTGACATTAACATACATAGTAGGCCACAGCGTGAAAAAGACCAATTTCATCATTTCATTCTAACTCAAACTACTGGGACTATCATACAAATACCGGAACCTACCCGACCAGAATCTAATACCACACCCGACGTAGTTATCATTTCAACAAACCTAAACTCACGATATCATATCAACGTCTTGGATCTCATAGGCAGTGACCACGCACCGATCAACATCACAATCGACCATCCTACGCAGCAACCGACACCAAATCCAATTCCACTACGCACTACATTACGATTTGACAAAGCCGACTGGACAGCCTACCGCCTGTACCTCAGCCAACAAATTGACCTTGTCGATCCCCCAGAAACCGAAAATGACCTCTACCAAAGCTTGGACCAAATAACCACTGCAATCCAAACCGCATCCACCAAATTCATTCCAACCACCACAAATTCAACCTTTCGCCCTAGATTACCACCGCAGTATCTTCCATTGATCACACGATCACGTCAACTTTATAAAGACTATAAACGAACCCAAAACCCAGAATCTCTTCATCTTCACCGTCAACTCCAGCGCACCGTTCGCAATTATCTCAAAGCATACAAACTCAGACAGTGGGTTAAATCCTGTAACAAACTCAACACATCCAACCATCCCACCAAATATTGGAAAAGATTTAACATACTAACAGGCAAATACAGCAAAACTCCTTATCCCATCATTCATCAAAACCAACCTCTCTTGACGGACACCGACAAAGCAGCCGCCTTCGCTGAATACCTATAGGAGATATTTACTCCTCTCCAGTCCAACAGTACCGACCGCCATCACCCAGTTCACAGACTCAATCTTGCATCTCCCTTCCTACAACCCAACATTACTCACAGGATCTCCCAAACACATCCACTCACCGCACCTATTGCAGTCGAAGATATCACACACATCACCAAGACAAAACGTAACTCCGCACCTGGTATGGACAATATCTCATACAGACATATCAAAGAAGCTCCTTATAACCTCATATACCTTCTTGCCACCATGTATACCTTCATCCTCCGTACCGGTTGCATACCCACTGACTGGAAAACCTCAAAAACCCTGATGTTCTTGAAACCTCACAAACCTCCAGATGCAGTATCTTCTTACCGTCCAATTCAGTTGACTCCTACCTTCAGCAAAATTCTTGAACGTATCCTTGTCCATCGTCTACATATTCACCTGAACGACCACAACCTTATTCCTACCACCCAAGCAGGCTTTCGTCCCGGATATAGTATTAACGACCAACTCCTTAGGCTCACAACACTCATCAGTCATCACTACAACAAATCACAACCATCTTGTCTAGTTTTATTTGATCTTGAAAAAGCATTCGATAAAGTCTGGCACGAAGCTCTCATACACAAACTTCTTTCTTTCCGACTACCTATCGCCTACTTGCGCTACATTTATAATTTCCTCACAAACCGACTTGCCTACATCAACATAAATTCTACCCTTTCACACCCCATTTTCCTACATTCTGGAGTTCCTCAAGGTTCTTCCCTCTCACCACTTCTCTACCTTCTGTTTGTCGCCGATTTTCCTCTACTTCCTGCAAATTTTCAATTATTTCAATACGCAGATGATACAGCCTTTCTCGCCCGTGCTAAAACCATCCAACAGATCAACATTTGTATGAATGAAGCTATACAACGTTTCACAGACTGGTGTGATAAATGGCGACTTAAAATCAACCCAAACAAGACACAATCCATTGTTTTCATCCCACCAAAACGACGGACTCGCATTCACCGCAACCCAAATCATCTCTCAATTACCATCCATAATACACTCATAAAACCAACCAAAACAGTTACTTACCTCGGAATTACATTTGATCATCATCTCACGTGGCGTCCACATCTCAGCACTATCGCATCCAAAGCTTACAACAGGTTAAACCTCCTGAAACGCTTAACAGGTACCACATGGGGCTTACAGCCAGAAACAGTTCTTAACACATACAAAGTTTTTCTTCGACCTGTCCTCACCTATGGCTTCACCGCTTGGATCTCAGCTGCCTGGTTCTTTTACCACAAACTACAAATACTGGAAAGACATGCCCTGCGTACAGCACACCGTATCAGACTACCCAGCCCCACAGCTGAACTCTACGACCGTACACCATTCCCGCATATACTATACCATCTTGAACAGCTTCGCAACAAATTCATCCAAAGACGCCTCGAAGTTCATCATCCTCTACTTCTCGATACCATGCATGCCACCACTACACCCGAACCTCAAACTACGTTACTATCAACTCCGCTCTCCCTACTCTTCTCCCTCTACCGCCATACCATACCACCAGATCACCCTGACCAAGATTTCCTCCGCTCTTACTATAGTCCCGACACTCCTCCTTTCATAGCACCCTCATACTTTGCACAGTAATAATCACTTACTAACAGGGTCCATACTGTCCTCATTAGTTCAGAGTAACCCCTGAACAGAAGATAACCAGCATTCGTCTCACTAATTAACTCCACGTGTTGTGACTTCAAAGCGCACCTCACTACCATCATCGTATCCTTCAACCCACCAATAAGATGATTATGAGGCAAACTCATAATACCCAGATTAAATGAATTACAAGAATAAAGAATGATGAAATACAATCTCTCTGACCACCATCCAATTACAAAAATCCTCACTTTCCCCTATATCCCTTTCCCAATAGTGGGTGTACCCCTCTGCACGGGTCCTAGCTGCGGCTAGGAATTAAAAA
>JAGDQP010060440.1:0-12205 GCA_022664845.1 Lepisma saccharinum
ACATTTGGTATTCCACAGGAAATTAAAAGACATATATTTCTGATTACCCCTTTTTTCTTGACTGTTGCTAATTTTCTAAATCATTTTCATATTTAAAATTTTAAAATGTAGAGAGTAAAATATACTTCAATCAACGTAAACTAATTTGCTGGATATTTTCGTAGTTAATGCATTCACTGTAAGAAAAAGAGCTCGACTCTTTTATAATTTGAAAACACTGTTGCCACACCTCTAATAAATGAAGTTTTGATTATTTTTTCTTGACATGTACATTATCTACACTTCCATTAAGCAATTCTCCGCAAAATCTACAAAACGAATAACGCAAAATTGACACAATTATTCCAGGTTTTAACAGTATGGGGTACACCAGTAACCAGTTTTGGTACTCTAGAAGAGAAATACAAGCTAACAGGATCAGGGATAAAGCCTCAGCAGTCCCGGTGATAGCATATTTCTGTAACGAAAAACTACGAAAAAAACATTAAATTCCTAACTTCTCTTTATATATATAAAACATGCTAGTTATGAACCCGACTGAGCAGTATAGTTCTGATGCCATAATAAGTGAAGTTTTGCACAGATTCCGTCAATCAGACCAGGAAAATACCGGTATGGTACCTACACAAAGGCCATGGCTGCTACCTTTCTTATCCATGGTAGAATGCTCGCTGAGAGATATACAATTCCCGCAAACCCTCAGACATAATTATGACGGACTTAAGACAAAGCTCCATAAATGTTAGTTAAATGAATCCGAACGGAAAAGGTATGCATTTTAAAAAATCGGTTCGATTAAATATGAGTCGAAACGTGTCGAAAAAACAAAACAAGGAAAAATATTTAACTTTTGTGGAGGACATAAAAATTTGCACAAGTATTGAATATTAATTGGATATAATATAAAGCCTGTCTATCGGAACTAAATTTTTAATAAATTCTTTACACTTTAATATCACAGTCTGTAATTTTATGAATGCAGTTCATTAAATTCACACACAATTTTATAGGGATATTCGAATCGAGAAAGCTGACCATCCTAACTGGGGTTTTTCCAGGGTTTCTCCTCACTCACACTAGGCTAATGCTGGGATGGTATCTTCTACTTAAGTCCTGGCCAACACCTTCCCGTATCCTTTCCCTTCCTCTATCCCGACCTGAGTCTTAGATACCTGAAGGCTATACATAAAATTCAATTTGAATAGCGAAAAAAAAAAAATGCTCGTATCCTCAAAACGCATTTTAAACCACATTCACTATGATCCTACAATGTTATATTTCTCTGCGCAACTCAACTGTACGACGGGTTGTATACATTCTCATATTTAATCCGGTATTGTGAATCTGACAATATTACCTTCGTATTGGTATATTGATAAAAGAATCTTTGTGCATCCGCATGTTGACGCTGTGTTTGTCGTTTTGTTAACGATAAAATTTACTGTTGATAAACCTCGAAGGGATCAACCGTTGTCAAACAAAGATTTATGAAAACGGGCATTTTACACGTGCAAATGCTTTTGTAAGATTACTTATTTTCAATTTTATTTATGACCTTTACGCATCTAAGGCTCAAGACGGATAAAAAAAATGATAACAACGATAAATATTTTTACTAGTAATTTTTACAACCAAAATATTTAAATTATATTCGCGTGAAGAATCTAGCGCTTAAGACGTTGATTCAACAAAACAGGAATATGCAATTAATTTAGCGTCGTTCAGTTTATATCTTAACTGTTCAGTCCAAATAGAAGACTAATGTCGTCAAACCGCATAATTTATCTTCATGAAAATATGCAATGATACAAGAGGGAACATATCCTCTAAGAAAACCGTAATGTTACGAACTTATATTAGAGTATTTCTTCGAACTGAATTGAACTGATTTATGGTCATTACGCAATTTTGGTTCATGCTGGTGTATTTCTTTAAATCAAATATCTTAGCGCCATAACCCATGAGCCGTAACATAACAGTTTCTTGTTGAGCGACGTGTGGTCAGTGCAACGAGAATCAGCACCATGATTTCTGAATTTCATGGTTGGAATCTGCTATTTCTCTTTAGTTTTTCACTTCTTCATAGAATAAACGGTGAAAACTGAAATAAAACGTCATATCTATAACAAGGATCAAATCCGGAATCTTTTTCATCCTTTGGATGCACTCAACCACCTTGTTAATCGTCTTGCGAGCTTGAAGGAAAATCGGAATGGCTAGCTTGAACAGGGTTCGACACTTGATCTCCCTAGCACTGATGCATATGCAGCGAACCTAGCCACCACTACACACGATTAACATAGAAATTAACTTAAATTTTGAAAGTCATAAATGTTCACAAGTTAAAGAGCCTTCTAACGAGTTAGCTCTGTCATAGTAGGAAAAAGCCGATACTTTCTCTTGGTAGCCGATTTTAAGACAGGTTCATAAACTACAAAGTACAAACAAGCAGAAGCTTAAACTGATGGAGAGGACCATAAAAACAAAGTTTTGAAAACTTTTGTAAGAAAAAAAAAAAACAGGGATATAAAAACCACAAAAACTTTCCGTTTCTGCCATTTCAGCGAAACTTGAGAAAAGTACATGTTAATAAAGTGACAACGAGCACGAAAACTTCGTACCACTTTAGAGCATTCAAGTTGATTTTCATCCCTACAACAATGTACTTCGGTAATGATCTGCTGTGGTGCGATGTCCCTGCTCAGAATTCATAATATAGTGGATCAAAGAAGAGACATTGGGCGCCTCTTCTCTGCAGCAAGAAAGACTCTTTTTTACCCCCTTGCAACCTTCCCCCTTCTCAACTTTCTTTTTTATCATCATTTTCCTGCCAATTTCTGCCAAGTTGAAAAGGCCTAAAAAATACAGAATATCGATTTATTCACCCTCTTAGAGAAACGTTGGTGTGGATGATGGTGGACCTTTAGCTCCTGCGTAAGGGGTTTCAAGAACCGAAGGGGGAAAATTTCTAAGTCAAAAAGATCAACGAAGGGTGAAGGGTCAGTTTAGGGAGAGAAGCCGTTAGGCATTCATGTCAGCAAGGTTCTGCATGTCACTACTAGCTAGATAGCTCAGTCCTTCTTAGGAAACTACTTTTTTTCTCTCTTTCACATACACATCACTTTTTCGTATATCTGTCCAACTATGTCTAGAGAATCTTATGCTAATAGCATTTCGGTGCAAAAAGGTGATAATGTCTAAATTTTTGGACGATATTCATGACGAAGTTTAAAAACAAACGATGTACCACACTGTTAAAAAAAATCTGAAATATTCCTGGAGTACGTTAAGCAACCATAGCAGCCTGGAATTTCCAGTAACTTGGATAATAAAAACCATCCATCATACACTTCTCAGGAATCCTGGGAAAAAATAGAAACCTGAAGGAGATTTGAACACGCGTTTCTCAGTGAAGTTCAGTGTCGTACTCGCTGTTCTAAATTGCCAGTTAAAAGAAAACAAATATAGAGTGTCAGAAATACGTTGCCTGAATCCCGAAGACATAAACTAAGTTGATCCCAGGACTTACGCCACATTTTAATAAGTTTTGTAGTTGTCAATTAGGGTTTGGAATTCTCATTCACTGAAAATATTTCTACCAAAGTAAGATCTGATCAAAATGGCGGCAGCAAACTCTTGTTCAAAATTGCACATGCACAGCTACAGTTTTTTTTCAGTCTGCGCACGTAGCATTCATTTGTAAAATGACATTGAAAATACTAGTAAAATGTATATTTTAAAGAAAGAAGAAAGTTACTTCTGACTTCTTTTGGAATGATTTATAAAAGTGCTCCAAAAATTCAGTAAAGTATAAACGGAAAACAATAATACTTAACAGTCCTATTCCTTTTGTTAATGAAAGGACAATAATCGAGATTATGTTTTCACTGGAGGAATAGTTTCTTTTTAAAACCAACGGAAAACGGCATTACGCATATATTTGCATATTTGTGCCAATCTAGCAACACAAAATAATGTTGTGCTTTTATAATTTATCTGTTCAATTTACACACTAACGTGCATTACCATAGATCTTACATTCCCACAGAGAATCTAAATATCACTTCCTCAAACAATGTGCTTAATATGTGTAATTCTATTGGAACAATTTGGATATCCAAGGTTAGAAGCCGGGAGCTAACATTCTTAGTTTTCCTGGTTTCCTCAGTCACACTATGCAATATCAGGGATAATGCCTTCAGTTAGTAAAACAACTTCCACTCCCCCGCGGTTTCCTTTGTCTTGAGTTTCTTGGTTAGCTTTTCCTAAAGATAAGTTTGATCCTACAGTAAAAGTAAAAAATATAGACTTTATATGTATTTTGGCAGTATTAATGATATATATCTGGAGAGATTTTATGATACATAAATTGCGCTACTATTGTTATTTTCTTTAACAATATTTATGATTCCGAATGAAGTTTTCCCCCCGAAACGAAATCGATTCCAGATGTTCGATACAACCAAAGCCACTTTTCCTTATTTCTTTTATTTCCTTTCTTTTTAAAAGAAAGAAAACGATTACTACCCGAAATATCTTGCACGTCAAACAAATCGAAAAGAATACGCTGGAAAACCGTGGAAATACGTTTAATAAAAAAAAAACACACACACACACACAAAAAAAAAAAACGAAAACTTTGGTTGGAATTCGATTTTGAAAGAACGGGGTGGTAACACAATAAATTACAATCCGGGTCCTCTCGTTTTAATCGGGAAAAACGACTTCGGGGCACTTTAAAGTATAACCCCAGTTCGAGAAGTACCCGTTGGGGGTCAGAGGGAGAGGGGAAAGAAAGAGTTTTCTTCTCAATGTTATTGGATTGCATATCATCAAGTGTAGAGTGGAGGAAATCCTCTTGCAGACCATTTTTGCCTGGCAGCAGTTCAGGCAAAAATACTTTCCTATTTTTTTCCTAATGCTATTCTCTTGTGTGGGTGTGTGGAGGGAAAATCTTATTCTATGTGTGTATGTCGGCCAGTCGGATGGCCGCTTTCGCGATGTTCCATAAACTCGCCCTCCATTTCTTCTTCTTTTGGCACTATTCCATCCAAAACGGCTCATCCAGCGTCCGCCCACTCCGACTCTTTCACACAGAGTAGCAGAAAGTTTCATCCTCCTCCTTTTTTCTCTATTCCTTTTTCTCTCTTCTTCCCTTACTAGTCTCACTTGCTCACTCCCATTGCCTGCCCGGAGATCTGTTTCACCACTTGATGAACCCTTCTCCTTCATTTATCGTTAAACTCATTACACCCCAGAACTTATTAGTTTAGGATTACGAAGACTTCTGCTTGCTTGCCTCCTTCCTCGGTGGAGGAATTTCGCTTTCTCTCACCTAGCTTCCATCTACCTGCACCCACCTTGCTCTTGCTCGCTCTCTTTCTCCCTCTCCGTTTCTCTTTCACTCACATTTTCTTCTTCTACGACCAATACGGGGCTTCTGCACGCTTTCGGCGAACCGTAAACGAATACATAGTTGCAAACTTGTTTCTTTTGTCACCAATTCTCGACAAAAGTATAAATTCTACCCTACAGCAAACGTGGTAGGGAGTTACGTGCGGTAAATAAAGACAGGCATTAATGTGTATCTCAAGCTTATAGAACAGAAGTATCCAAAACTGATCATAAAACACTATGTCAAGTTACACACCTAAGTACAAACGAACAATGTACTAAATTTAAGTTTTCGGTTAACGACAAATAAATAAAAAGAAAACGAGATCGCAGTGGTCCTAACTCTACTTCTAAGTTTCCACCCCTGACACCCTCTAGTATGACAGAAAAAAACACACACAAAAATAGAATAAAAATGACTAATACAGGGCGTAAAGCAGGTATTTTCTGATTACGAAATTAGCACTATTCCATTATATCACCAGGTTCACCAGAAATAGGGATGGTACTAGTTCACATAAAGATTGCATAGATAGATTGTAATTACCGAACGAAATGTTGGTACTGAAATGTTTTTTTTTTTTTGTAATAGACCAATTTGTATGATTTAATTGAGTTAAAAAGTAATTAGGAATTGTAAGCTACATAATTCGTATTTATGATGTACTCTGTCCCCTCCAATCCGACGTCATTACAGTAAACAGTCTATTGATTCTAAAGTTTCTCCTAGATGTTCGTAAGTCGCTTAAAGTGTAAATAGTTTCTACGAATTTGCGAATGATATCGGTTCCACCCGACATACGTGTTTCAAATTTGCGTGTTATTTTTCTAATGAATTATGTGTAGCGTTGTCTACCTTTCTTTCTTTCTTTCTTTCTCTCTCTTTCACACACACATACACATCAAACAAATCAAAGCCTTAACACTGGATTTCTGAATACTGAAAATGGAAATAAACAGAGAAATTCTTAAGTTACTTACACTGTAATAAAACCATAAAACGGTATTTGTTTTAAAATCACTTAATTGAGATAACTGGCACTTGCATCAGCTATGCGTGTCGAATCTAGATTTTTATCGCAGTAACGGATAGCGCTTAGGGGAAAGACTAATCTGCTGTCTTTTGTAATTCGCCGCTGCTAAAAGAGAAATATTATAGAGTTCCAAGTGTAATAATCGCATTATTTCTTCAAATATTCAAAGAACAGATATATAAAACAAACGTGGTCAAATTAAAAGATACTATCCCAGTATTCGTACTGTAGAGTAAAATCTGGTGAGAAATAGGGTGAAGGGATGTCAAAATCCTGCTATAAACATGAATCCACTGAGTTTTTTGTTACATTTAACTTCGTCCTAAAATTCGTTAAGTTCCCATTACATGATTAGTAAGCTTCTCTGATTTTTTTTTTACCTCAGCAAGAAACAGTTAAAATCGTTTAATGTCATTTCCGACCATAAATAAAATTTATAACGCCTCAACTGCTAAGAGTGATTTTTGAATATGAGAATTGAGACAAAAACTGCATGCACTTTAACTGAATCTAGTAAGGCGGAGAAAAATTATGAGAAAAGAGTGGATACATGTAAAGCTGATTCTCGTCGTTTCCACCTTCACATACACACAAAGAAAGAGAAAGAAGGGCAGGAGAAAGAAAGAAAGAGTAATGTACTTGGCACCACTTTATTCCATTTGACGACAAGTCGATTGGAAAGGAAGCAAGTGAAAATCCTCCGGTAATTCTAACTCATTAACATCTTTTCGTCACATTTCTATGAATTCTCTCTCTACCTGGTTTCCCTCTACTGTAGTTTTTTCTTCCCTAACTTGAACTCTTCCCATACCTAATTATCAGTTTTCTACTTAACCCTCGTGTCAAATGGCGAATCCCTCTTTAGTTGAGGATTTTCTTCTTTCTTGTTTACTTTGATTTACTACCACCCCACTCATACACATACTCAGCAAAGGATGGTTTGTTTGGCGCACAAGAAAGGACAGAAGCTAAACATTCCATTTTCTCCAGCTTCAGCTTCCATCACACACGTTAAAAAAAACATTCAAGGTATACACTAGGCAAAGGTTAGAACAACTTCTGAAACATAAATGCTTCTTGCCCCCTTCCTGTTTTAAAAAAATACACAGAACAGGCCACACAAAGATGGAAAGAAGCTTTTCAAATTACAAAGAGAAGAAAGATCATCTCAGAAGATTTGTTAATGTCTGCTGGTTTAAAATAGATATAAGGTTGTGTAGAAATAAACAGTGAAGACAGAAGTAGATAGGGAAGAACAAGTGAATATCGTGTTGAGTTGCACCTTATTCCAAACAAACAAAGAATAATGAACTTCAGTATTTACAGATCTTAGCAAAACATCTAAAGCTCTATCAGTGGGATGTACCTAAATAAAATAGAGAGTAATGTTACGGCGAGTCTTCCGGGCTCTTTTTTAATGTTGGAAGCATTTGGTGATTATATATATTTCAGATCTTTTATAGTATCCAATGAAATTATTTCTCAAAATTTAACAAAACAACATTAGCCTGCAATTGTTCTGCGGTAAAGATGAAAATACGTGATTCTAATAAAAACAGGTGCGCTGAGTCCGAAAACATAAGTTTTTTTTTCCATATCACGTCTAGCTGTGACGCAATTGCGATATTCAATGTTTCAAACTACCGTATATTACCTATACGTTAAACGGGTAATTACGCCACTGTTCCCACAACATTTCCCAGAAGGACTTTGACTGAAACATACGAAAATCTGTAGGCGCGATGGTAAATATTACACCAAAAACAATTGTACAAGTAAGCTTTAATGTTCACGTCCCAATGACGTCACTTGTATCTCAATTCTACTGCTTTTCTTACTCCACATGGGTTCATCTTGCATATGTGTGTCATTTTTGCAAATTCAGTTTAGGGAAATATACACTACCTGGAGGAGTTTTGCTAGAAAATGACTAGTTAGAGTGAAGATTTATGAATCTTATTAAAATTGAGTTTGCAGCTAAATATAAAAGTTGTTCGCAACCAGTTAAAGTAAACAGAAAATCGCGCAGTCGATTTTTGATACATTTATTCTTCATGTGCCGTAATATTCTTTTAAGCTTAAGTTATAAGGCTTCAATATTATCAAATATATGAATGTTCGCCATCTTGTAGTTTACCTGACTATCGATAAACGTTCACTGGAAACAACAGCTCTAGTTAAACAATAAATTTACCCATTTTCTGCCGCTGAGATACATCCAGCTTCTGAGTGGACGTGGAGTTTACATTATCTTACTGCGCACGTCGTGGAAATGTGAAATCAACTAGAAAAAAAGACCCTCGCGGATTCCATCTACTTATCCCCGGAAGCTATGGTCACCGATAACTGTCATATTAACCTCCCCCCTTCGCAAATGTAAGAAGAACTAAGAAAACCCAAATTAATAAAATTCAACTTCGCAACTATCAACCTGAGTTCTGTAATCTCAGATAATATTTACCTACGAAGGAGACCGAGAAAATATCTTCCGTATGATTTTTATAAATATATTTGCGGGGTAAACTGTATAGCAAATATTAAACTAGGATATTTACAAGAACTCTTCCCATGTTAACGACTGTTGTATTAATTACTTTGTATACAGCTACAGGCTACAACTCTCTATTTAGCCTCTGTAGATAGTGAATAATCATTGAAACCAAAGGTATATACCAGTTTACCATGATGTTTGTTGATGCATGACATGTATTCAATAGAACAAGAACAAATTAAAAATAAAATAAAAAAGGAGTGATTACACAAAACAATATTTGTTCAAACCAAACAAAAATAATTGGCCGTTTATATTTCTCCAATTGTATATTTAATCTAATGAAGATTTGAATAAAAACTACCGTTAAAAGCAAACAGAAAAAGGGAGACTGGGAAAATATCACATTACGGACATACGTTGTAATTACTTGCCTTAATGAAGCAGTTACGCGTTTATATTGAATTTAGATTTTTTTTATCTCATAAATTAAGTTCTTCATGACATGATGTTTGGAGACAAAACAATGGTAATGAGAAATATTGTGGACTTGTTTATGAGCAGTGTAGGTTCTATGAAATACACGACGCAGGAAAAATAACTCGGGAAGCTACTTGGAAGTTGGAGAAACAAAAGAATAAATAAACAAGATGGAAACGTATTTTACGCTAATGTAGTTACACCACCTTCTGTAGCAGCACCAGGTGAGGTTAAATGTTTTATGGGTTTACGCACTTTCACAATTACACAGGTTTAGAAACTAAAACTAGTGTAAAATTTTGTAAAATGTTGAAAAAAGGAAAAAGGTGTTCCGCAAGGACTTGTAACTGTGCCACCTCCACTTATAACTTGCATACAATTTAATATACGCCCTGTTTACAATATAATATAATTACAAAACTTCTAACAAAATTGTCCATGAAATAAAAAAGAAGAAAAAAAATGAATAAACAATGTCTTATGGCACATTTTCAATATCTTCTGAACCAGCAACTAGCATAAAGGATTCTCTGGAATTATCGAAAATAACATCGTATTCACAACTCTACAAAGTTATACATGTTTCCCGCAAAAAAAAAGGAATAAGACAAAAAAACCCTCTTCTTTGTTCCAGAAGTAGTTTTAGTAGTAGCAGTTCCTCCGACAAGACGCCACAGTGGTGGAAGTCCCTCCTTTCCTCTTTTTCGGTTGCACTTCGGCAACAAGAACAACTTTGCGAAATTGACTTCCAACTTTCTTTTGTGCTTCAACACAGAAAAAAAAATATAGGTAAGGAAAAAAAACGAAAGAAACTCATCTTCCACAGTTTCCAAAAAGGTATAGATGGGAGAAAAAAGGAGAAGAACCGTTACATAAAGGTATTCACGGTGACTTCTAATTTGCAAAGCCATCAACAACGGAAAGTTTAGAATCTAGTCTTCCACTATTTTTTTTTTTTTAATATGGTTACTCAACTTTCTTAACAATACACCAAAAACCGCCAGAAAAAAAAAACAGCACCTTCATTTTTTCCTTTCTTTAAATTTTTCAGGACGATGATCTGAAAAGTTTCCACTAAAAAGAAAATGGAAGGTTTAAAACTAGTAAAGTGGGTGTATATGTTTCATGTGGCTGAGTTTCTGGTCTATATTAAATGGGGAGTGGGAAACACGGTTAACTAGAACACAAAAGTTAGAGCTGTTAGCCTCATAATGACACCTTCACCTCATATTAACATATATAAAAAAGCTTACAGAACTTTTCTCAAGAGGGAGATGAAAAAAAAAAACTTTACCTCATGAAGATCGACAATTTACACAATTACATACAAGGATAATTACAAATAAACCTAACCCCCGTGGTCTAGAGGTTACGGTCACAGGTTATAGATCGAAACTAGGATGGTACGCAATTTCGAGTCCTGCTGATAGGTAACTTAGTTTCACCAGTCTATTGCCGATATGGCACCTAGACAAAGATCCTGGGCACTACGTTCCCTTTCCAGCACACAGAAGAAGGTTCCGCGAAGCGACTAATGGGCTCGACCTGAGCCTTTCTTCAGTAGAAGGCCGGAGTATTGGAAAATGGCAACATTGCCCAGACGGCTGATTGCCCGGGTATCATGGCGTTTATTTAAATAACCTTGTAGGTGGTATGTGCAAATTATAGCTGATATTTTTGTTTTCTTAACTGTAGGTCGAATGATGTTGAAAACTTAAGTAGAAGAGGATAAATTGAAGATACGTAATATATTTTTTAAAAAGTATAAATAAGCTTTGATATTTGTAATGAGATGAGCTATGAAAGACGACCGTGTGTTAGCCCTATCATTTCTTTCTTATGTGGAAATATGTTTTCGGATATATTTTTGTTGTAAAGTTTGATATGCAGAACTATGACTACTATGAGCAATTAAATCTACTATTTACGTAGGTAGCTTTAATTTTGCGAGGGGTATTCATAGGAATAACAAATGACTATATATGCTTTGTACAAGGGGCCGAATTAAATTTGGATGTCCTTTATGTAAGAAGAACAAAGAATGTATAACAGAAGAAGCTAATATAGACAATTACACATGGTTAAATTAGCATAATATTGCATGCTAACGTAGACTAACACTATCAGTAATACTGCAATTTAGCTACTTTTGACATAAAGCACTGGAAACAACTCAAAATGCTACGTTTTATGTTCCTATTGCCAGGAAACCTACTGAAACGCGTTGGGAATAACAAATCATGGCCTAACGCGGAAGTTAGGATGCGCTCAAAAAGAGGATTCTGAGTGGAATGAGATATAGTCCCTTCCCTATGGTATACTTTGACTCAAATCAACTTCTAATTTTTACCAAAAAGCTATTAAAAAATCACGTAATTTAAGATGCATTGCGTTCTATAGAAAGAAGGTTCTATAAACTACCTTCGTGGTTCAAACATGGGTTTTGTGCCCTTCATGAGTACATCTTAACTTCCACATTACGGTCTGATTTTCATTACCATAGTGCTGTTACCGCCCATACAATTCATTTTATCTTATCTTATCTGATTTTCTCTATTTGCCACGCGTTTCAGTAAGTTTCCTGGCTAAAGCATTTTGAGTCCCTGTCAGTGCTTTATGACAGAAGTAGCTAAACTGCAGTGTTACCACACTAAACTCAGCTAACCTGAAGTGAAGAATCTGGAGAATTTTTTCGGAA
The DNA here is from genome assembly GCA_022664845.1 of Lepisma saccharinum. NCBI lineage: Eukaryota > Metazoa > Arthropoda > Insecta > Zygentoma > Lepismatidae > Lepisma > Lepisma saccharinum. Next base: position 12,098 of record JAGDQP010060440.1, read on the forward strand.
AAAACTATGCAATTAACTGGACTATTTTTAGTATAAAGGTATGCTTACTTCAATTCGGAACAGAGCGTTACAGAATTGATATGGTCTCCCGTTGTTAATACAAACGCA
>JAGDQP010060441.1:0-12205 GCA_022664845.1 Lepisma saccharinum
CGGGCGTAAGCCATAGTGCTGTTACCGCCCATAAAATTCATTTTATCATTTTATCATTACAGAGTGATCAACACTGTCCTGCCAAGGCTTGAAAGCAAATCTTATGGAAATCCTTTCGACATTTTGTAAAGAAGATACGTCGGTTAAAGAGGTAAATAGTTGATGTCCATATGTAATGATTGCTCTAATTGTTTTTTATGCATACATCTTTTGTTTAGTGAGAAATTGTCAATGTAAAAGATTCCTTTTAAAAAGGCATGAACTTGAAGTCCTCGTTTGCGTATGAGCTTTTTGAAGGTCAGTATGATTCCCAGGTATTCAATGATCTTGTCCAGTTTAGTTCTAGTATTGTTTATGGTAAGATATTTGTGCTTTTCTATAACTGTGTTGTGTTCTGATGGATAAAACAGTATCAATTGCGCTTTGTGCGCATTCAAAGTAAGGAACCAAGTGCCACACTATTGTACAAACTGCTTGGTGATGGATTCTTGATTGCGAATTACAGTTTTAAAGAATTTAGCAACGGTCCAATAAGCAGTATTGCTTGCAAGTAACCCAAGTTTCGTAAAATCTTCAATAGGAGACATGTCGGTGTGTCATTAACATAGATTATGTATAGATTAGGGCTCATAGTAGCACAGTCCTTTAATGTTAATGTCTTTGCTGGGGTCAGAATGTATTTTTATTTGGGTAGTTCTGTCCTTTAAAAGGTTTGCAATCCATCGTATATATGTAGTGGGAAGTTGAAGTCTATACAGTTTGAAAAGCAATCCATCATGCCAGACGGTAGCAAAGGCACTCGTCAAATAAAAAAAATGGCTCCTGCTTTAAGTCTTCTGTTAAATGAGCATTGAATGTCAGTGGTAAGACTAAGTAATTGGTCAATTGTGGAAATCTTGCTACGAAATCTTGCTTGATAAGGAAAACATTTGTCAGTTTCTTGTAGATATTTGGATAGTTGGTGAGCCAAAAAATGCTTCACGTGTTTTACGAATAGTATTTATCAGTTTAATTGAGTTTAAACAGATTTTAGTTGGTTTAAAAATCAATATAGTGTATGCATTCTTCCATTGAACGGGAGCATAACCAGATTTAAGTGATGCATTGTAGAGTGCGGCTAAAATAGAGAGTAAGGGGTTTGGAGATTTTAATAGCAGGAGCTAAGGAACTTTTTGAGTACAAGATGTATCTCTTCTGCTGTTATTTCTTGAAGCAGAATGTCTCTGTCACCCTTATGAACATCATTTATATTGTGTGGTATGAGGTCTTCATTATGTGCTATAATTTGTTTAATTAAAATTTATAGTTTGAATTACTTCGGATTGAGTATCATTAACAGTGTGGAAAATGTGTTTGTTGTACTTGTCAGTATTCGTTTGGTAAAACATATCTAGTAAGATATTATTGGAGGTGACACTATAATGTCAATTGTATGACGGAATGTTTTTCGCTGTGATTTTCTATTTCTTCGTCTATTGGTCACTTTCTGAAAGGATTTAGGGTTGGTGTTGAATGCTTCAGAATGTTTAGGGATATATTCTACACGTTTTAATTATCTAAATTTGCCTAATTCAGATGACGTATGACATGTTTAGGATTACATTCATTACTTTATATATTTTTTTACGGTTATGGCATTCATACATGGTGCCAAAGAATCCCCAAAACAGTGCATAAACAAGAATGGTATATATTGGAAGAAACCATAGAAAATTAACGTATGCAAATCAACAAAGGAGAGGAAATAAAGACAAATGTAACAGAGATAAAACAATCAAGCGGAAGAATAAAAGGATGCAAGGAGCAGTATGAAATAGAGAAATAGAGGAACTAAGAAGGGACCTAGAAAAAAAGAAAAATATAACTATCTACAAAACCCTACGCAAAAAATAAGCGAAACGCAAGGTATATGAAAGTGAATGTTTGAGGAGGCTTGTACCAAGCGTTAGTATCGTTATGGAAGAATTAAAGCACATAAACATGAACCAGAAGACTGCAGAATTACGTGAAAGCGTCATACGTTAGACATATTAAAAATAATTAAAGATAATATGAAATGAATTTTATGGGCGGTAACAGTGCTATGGATTTCGCCCGTTATGAAAGAATTCATCGTAAGCGGACCAGAGAGATAGAAAATTGAAGATATCTTTCTTCCACAGAATAAGAAAAAAATAAATCATTATTAATGGAAAACGACCTAGTTTGCATTAATGTCCTTTGATAGGCATGATAAATGTATACATGTTACACAAGCGTAATATACAACTTTCTTTATGAAACTAAGAATTTTGAGCTTAACACTTGAATTCAATAGCATAATTAAAAATGTCCGTGTACTTATAATTATGATAATGTTCGTGTACTTTCTTTATTCCCGTTCCAAACTGAAAACAACAAACTGACGTAAGTGAGGTTAGAGGATACCTGAACGAATTATTTTTTGATGAAACAAACAGGAAAATGTTTAAACTATTTTAGTATCTATCTTTTTTACAAAAATTACGTACTTCGTCTGCACTATATTGTAAATTTCATAGCGTTGCTATTCGCGAATATATTTTCCGCCGTAGCAAAAGAACATTTGAAAATGATACGGTTTGTGCAGGACGTTGCAATACAACACCTATAATGCGACCCTACGAGATTCCCGACATAAAAAATCAAAGTGAGTATATCCAAGGTTGCACAAATGCTTCGTTTCGGCGCTGTAGCTGCCGAAAGAGTGGGAAAATTTAATATAGAGGTTGACATTTCAAAACAATTAACAAGTCAAAGACTTAACACCTGCTCTATCCAAAATACATATAGGAAAATGATGCATTGAATGCGCAAGGGATTCCCCAAAGGAATAATGATTGTCAGACATTCTCGTGAGTAAATGTAGGTCGAAAGATAAGCACGAATAAGACGACTTTCAGTATACGTACAGATAACTATGGCTAAAGTAAAGACTGCCACCTAAGCAGTATGATTTCCGATAGTCTCATCCGACCAGCGACGAGTCAGATTAATATAGGAATATACAATAAAAACAGGTTACAAGAGGCAGGATTTTGGCTCACAAAATGTCTTTCGCTTCATTCTATGAAGATTTTCCTATTTGTCATGATACTTCCGTATTGAAGATGGAAAGAAGGCAGCTTGTGTTCAGAAAACAAATAGCAGCAGAAGTATTTGTGGCGAATATCATTATTTATTCAAGGAATTGAAAGGAGATATATGAAGTTTTTTTTTCACAATATATAAGAATTATCTTGGAAATATTTCGCTGCATGGCGAATAAAGTTGAACATGAACTAAGAAAATCATCGTGTAAATGTCATGGGCAACCTATTCCACTCGAAGAAAGATTTTCACCATTGAAATGTTAGGAAAATATCCTTTATATAACCTGTAATATTTCACAAAAAGAAAAATGTCTCTTATTGCACCTTCGTGCTCATGAAGTGTTTGATTTGGCCATCTATTTCGCTTATTTTGCCATAAATCGAACATAGTCTCAATATATAATATTGCAATCCCTAATGGACCAATGGAGAGGGGATTGAAGCGTAGCGTAGGTAATGGGCATAACTTCTTTCATATTTTTGAAGTTAGGAGAAATTTTGTGACTGATACTTAATTACTGCTATCAGAAAGTACGTGAAACATATACAGGTTGATATTGTATATTGTATACGATTAATGGATTTGCCGAGTATAGCCTTTAATCTGGAATTTAACCTAAATAATGAACCACAAAATCCAATGATGAGATTCTCAAAATAACGCATTTATTAACATCGTCTTAATAGAAAGATCAATATACATTGACATGGCAAATGATCAACACGATTAGCATCATCACATATTTTCTAATATATATTTAAATATATTTCATGTAACTGAAGAAATAACTTTACATGTAATCACTGAAACCTAATCCTGAAGTTCGTAGTAATTTATCATGCTTACTGAGTTCCACTTACAAGATACAAACTTGGTTTCCAAACCAAACACGACATTAAACATTGCATAAGCGAAGATAACAAAAGAATAAAATATTTCTTTCCTTCCCAAAGAGACTCGTATCCAATTCTGTCCTTTTGTCTAAAATTGTGCATTGTAATAGTCAATCCATTTAATTAGCATAACCATCAGTGACATGAGCCGAGCAGCTTGGTCCAATTGCCGTGATTCTTTCTGTTCTGACTGAATGACACATGTTCGAGTCCTGGTTAAGGCTTCATATTTTCTCTATCTCTAAGAATCCCTAAAAAAACATCTTATATATGTTTTTTTGTCAGTGACGTTACTGGAAATTTGCAGGCAGCTACGATGTCTGATTTTGTCAGAAGCGTATTTGAAATCGTGGTGCACGTAGCGGTGTCCAAGAAGTTTCTGCGTTCGAAATTTATAAAAAAATATAGATAATTATGTTTAAAATTGCAGTAACTTCGAGAAACATTGCTACAAAAAATAATCATGAAGTGGCGAAACATACTAGACGTTAAAGGAAAAAACTACTTGGTTTAATTTCCTTAGAGATCATCAAAGTCATTGATACCGTGCAACCTCATTTATTGTTGAACAAATTATATGGCCAGTTCAATTTATCTAAAAGAAGCCTCTAAATGGTTTCAAAGTTACCTACATAATAGAGTAATAAGTACGAAACTTGGTAATACTATTTCCAAATGTGCCGATATTCAAATTGGGGTACCACAGGGATCAATCCTTGGACTCAAACTGTTCAACTTAATCATTAATTATCTTGCACTATCTGTGAAAAACTTGTATGCTGAAGATTGTCTCTTATTTTGCTACTCTAATTCTTTCGATCAATTAACTCACACAATTGAAACTATCATTCCGGGAGTGCTTGACTGGTACAACACAAATAATCTAAAAGTTAACAAAGCAAAAACACAAGCATTAATCTTATCAACGGACAACTGCACACGTTACATAATTGACAGAGAACTTAAGATAGGAAGCAATAAGATATCTACAAGTGTTAGATTGAAATATCTAGGCATAACTCTTGATTCTAAACTATCGCTTACGCAGCATGTTAAAAATATATTCTCCAATGCTGTGCTGAAAATCATGATTCTTCAGTACATAAGCAATTATCTACCTATCACTCACAGAGTAAAGTACTATACCTTGTATATTAGACCTATTCTTGAGCACTATGGTGCAGTTCTGTATGGAATCAACCAAACAAACAAAATATATTGAAAGGATGCAGAAATGGGCTATTCGGATAATGCAGAAAGCTCCGCTCTCACTCTCGACCTCCAAATGTAACGAATCAGTGGTGTTGCCTACCCTTGAATCCAAAAGGAAATACCTTTTCTTGGTGCAAGTGCACAAAGCTATTTATTCGGCACACCACCGAACACTAAGTGAATTGATCCCTATCTCCGACAACAAGTTGTATCGTAATTTGCGGTCTAACAACTCTAACAATGTTCACATTCCGAAGTGTAATAAGACAAATTATGGCATGAAATCGTTTTGTTATTTGACGTGCACAGTTTGGAACCAACTTCCAATTAAATTGAACAAAGAGGGAAATATAAATATTTTAAAAACACGCACTTCAGGCCATCATTCACTCACATATTCGCTCATTGTATATAATCAGCTCTTTCAAATATTCACTATTATCCAAATGTATATTTTGTTTGTTTTATCATGATTCTTTGTTTGTGTGTGTGTTTTGTTGCCAACCATTGTGTTATACTTTAACTGCATATCATAAGCATGGACATGTATATGGTACTTATTTTTGTAATTTTTCTATCTCGGTTTTATGAATTTGCATTATTTCTGTGTCTTTTTATGTTTTATGTTGTTTTGTTACTGTAGGGCAACAAGCCAACTATATGTAACTATTACATATGTAAAAGAATTGTATATCTTAATGCAACCCTACACTAAACAAATAATAATAATAATTGTCTATTTTCTACGAACTGGAGTACTAATTAATAAGCAACTGATATATATGAAAATCTGTTAAAAAACATATGTTATTTTATTGTTCAATATTTAGATGAATAAGTGCATATATTTTTCAAGTTTCTTTGTAATTAATAGACTCACATGGCGGTTAGCATTAAGTCCTTGACTAAAATGTAAGCTATTCAACATAAAAGGCTGTATTTAGCATTTTCAATAGTTATAAGAAAGATTTTGTACTTGCTCAGATGGCATTCTTCATTCATATTCTGTGCGATAGATAGCGCTGTTAGTTTTATTTTTACTTATTTGTGCCTTCCAGAATATATAAACTCAATGTAATAGATTCCTTTGATATTTTGTTTTTTTATATTTGTCTTTTTTTCATCTATTTGCGATTTGAAGTTCCTTACCATCTGGTGTCTGTTGTGATACAAGCCTAAAACCGTTCTTGAAGGTGATTTGGAATGAACACTTACTAACATTTGGGTACTTCGCAGAAGTTTAAGTTTGTAAAGATCACTTGTATCAATGTTTTACATTTTAGCGCTTACCAAAACAGAAGCTATGTTGTCTACGTTTTCATAAACTTTTATGTTTCATTGTTGTTTAATATTGTATATTGATGCGCCCCACTCCGGTATTTGAATTTCGGTCTGTTGGACTTCTTTCTTTCTTGATTATTAGCTGAAATAAAGCAACATAATTAAACGAATTATGAACGTAAAAATATATATTTCAACTCATTAAATAAAATTCAAATATTTTATTGGTATCCTTACACCAAAAATATTTATAGTTCTCAGGTCATTTTTCATTTTTTCTGCAATTTCATTTTCTTTGTGCTAGTACATGAAACATTATTGAAAATAATGCCATACGATAGATTTTATTTAACTGATGCATGTTGAATTTAAAGGTCAAGCTAATCTCGCCACAATTTTAAGGGATGAAATTCCTCGGCGAGCACTCTTGCGGGGTTAGTAAAGACGAAAGTAGCGGTCAGAGCCTTCGATTTCTACTTACACTGGCAGTCACTTGCTGATACTGATTAAATGTACGGAGAATCTCAGTACGAATTTCAGTAGGACCCACACTTTCGTGCCTCGCCAGTGCCGACGTGAAGCCCTTTATCCATAAAGACTAGACAACGGGCCATCAGGCTCCAATTCTCGTAAAAAAAAAGATACCCAGAAATTAAAGTTGTGGGGGGATCAATTATAATTTCATCTTGAACTCAATGTATCCTTTACCAAATATGAATCATATTGGGTCTGGAAAAAGGTTGTGGCGTTTCCCCGATAGATTGCGTCAATTGCAAATACCTCAGGAAACAGATCGCAGCGCTACCACTAAACGCAGTGGTTGGAAAGTTGTTTGCGTGTGAGAATGGAGAACAGTAATGTCAAATTGCGCTATATTTTGCGATATTATTACGACAAAGGGAAGAACGCTCCGCAGGCGTGTAAAAAGTGTGTACTGTGTACGGAGAAGGTACTTTATCAAAATTTACTTAGCGGAAATGGTTCGCTCGCTTTCGTTTTCGTAATTTTGATATGAAAGATGAGCCACTCTCTGGTCGTCCAATCACTGAAAAAACTGATAAAATTCTTGAAAAGGTCCAGCAAGATAAGCATATCAGCAGTGTCGATATTAGTATGGAGTTAGGCATTGACCACAAAACTCTGTTGAACCATTTACACAAAGCTGGCTACAAAATGAAGCTCTGTTTATGGTTCCGCATGCGTTGAGCGAGGGAAAGCATGATAGACCGAATGAACACCTGCGATGCGCTGCTGAAACGCTATGAAAACGAGCCATTTCTGAAACGTGTCATAACCAGTAATGAAGAATGGATCACGTACGACAATCGGAAGCGTAAAAGATCGTAGGGAAGGGATGGTGAGCCGTCACAAGCGTTCGCGAAGCCCGGATTGACGCCAAATAAGGTGATGCTGTGTGTGTGTGGTGAGACTGGAAGGGAATCGTCCATTATGAGCTACTTCCAGTTGGTCAGACGATTAATTCTCAACTCTATTAGAGAGATTACGCCAGGCAATTGAAAGAAAACTTTCCGAATTGAATAATAGGAAAGGTGTTATCTACCATCATGACAACGACCTATCACATACTTCGTTGATTATCCGTCAAAAATTGCGCGAGCTTGGTTGGGAAGTTTTGATGCATCCACCAGACATAGCACTCTCGGACTATCATTTGTTCTGATCTCTGCAGAACTCTGTCATGGAATTAAGCTGGTTTTACAAGCCTGTGAAAACCACTTGATTCTGTTTTTCAACCAGAAACCACAGAAGTTCTTCACCGATGACATCATGGATCTACCTGCAAAATGGTGAAACATTGTCCATAATTATGTAGCATATTTGGTTTAAATAAATTCATTTGCACACTATTAGAAAACCAGTTAAAGTTTACTAAAAAAACGCGACGAACGTTTTCCCAATAATTATATGTTTTGTGTTAGTCTGTTTTAATCGTATTTCTAACCATAAAAGTGCCTGGGAGACTCTAAAGGTAAGAACCACTGTTTTTACCAGATTGGACACTGCGTTAAGTCTATTTCAATTGCAACTGAACTCAGGACCTTAGATAGGTGTAATAGCCATTCAACTACCTAAGAGCCCTGACTTCTACATGCATACATACCTTCAGAACAACATTTTACAAGATACTGCATTAGGCAAAATTTGATATGGTTTATTCCTCCTTTGGTTAGCATACGTAAAATCATCAGAGTCACTAATGCCACGGAAAACACTTCACATCACTGCCTATTTCTTCTAGTCAATCTCTATTTCCATCACAATGGGACATAGTAATGTAAAAACAAACGTTATGAAGTAAAGACGAGCACTTAGGATGAGTGTTGCTATACAAACTGATCTACATGAACAATAAAATTGGCTCGTGTATGAAAATCATTTAGTAGTATCAAAAGCGACAGGTATTCATTTATGCTGTTACCTTTGCCAGAGCTAAAGTTTTCCCCACTTGTTTCAATCGTACTCATGCATACAACGTACACACAGTTTTTAAAAGAATAATTATAGAATTGAACAGTGTTTGAACCAGTACAGTGCTATCAACTTTGAAGGAATTCATGAACCATTGATGTATGCTATTCTCAGAGGCCAAAGATAAACATTTCCGTATTTTAATCGAAGGTCATCGTGAAGAAAACACATACAAAAACCGTTGAACATGATGATTAATGGTCTATCATTGTAGCCTGAAGTGTGTATCACTTTTGTGCATCACATTTATGCACGTGGCGCTATAGTGCAATGCTTAGATACAAACATTTGGCCCCACGTAAGGTTGTATGATTTTGTGGAGTTTGGCGCTCAAAGTTTTAAACAACTATTTCAAATTTTTTGAGACGAAACATGCAATGGAGTAGCGAAATGTTACTAGTAAGAGTTCGTTCTATTTCCAAAACTCTTTCCAAAACGCTTTAATAATCTTCAGTTGTTTGAAGTTCAGTAACCTAGAACGTGAATTTAAGATAAATTGAAAAGCTAATAAATTTTCCATTCGCGCAATTCTCACTCATTGTAATCGAATGTGGGTAACGTACGTTGCGTACGGAGACTTTACCTCTTCAGTATTCAACCACTTCAGTTATGGACACCGTCTCTACAAATGTTACACCAAAGGCTACTAGTTTTGTTTATTATTTTAATTTAAATACAACGATTTAAGATATTTTCCAATAACACGCACATGTTAATACTAGCTTTTACCAGTAGCTTTAACTCAAATAATTCCTTCCATGAACCTAGTAGGTCAACTAATAACTTTCATAATTCCAATTACTAAGTCAAAATAATCTTAAGGAAGCTAATCATAAGTAAGTACGCCCTGCAATTATTATATTTAAAGAAAATTTATAATTTTATAATTCGATCCCATTTCCTATCTCGCGACTATCTTTAAATGATTTCTAAAGTGACAACCTAAATTTAATTACTTTTATTTAGAGTCATCTTTAAAATTAAAACATTAACCAGTCAAAGATACCAGCCCAACCCTATAAGTTTGAGATTGAACACCATCTTCTGGATTCAATAGTAACACTATTGAACGATCAAAGCAACAAATTGCTGAAGATTCAGTTCAAAGTCGAACTTAACACTAATGAAAGACAATTTGAGCCGTTACTTAAGCCAGCTTATGCAGAAAATGGAACTTACTGTTAGTCCTCAATGTAATCCCCATTCGAATTCGACACCTTTTACGAACGTTCCTACAGCTGCGTAATATCATGTGGGAAAAACTGCAAGCGGGAAAACGGGTCCTTCTGCAAGCCTGCCTCATTGGCGAAGGATTTACCACGAAAATGTATGTCCAGGGAATTGAAAAGTGATAATCTGTTGACAGATATCCTCGGAGTGTGAATAGTACAGTATCACTCAGCAATGTGCCACATGGAACCTGGCGTCGTCGGCAGGGAAGAGTATTATGATTCTCCAATGCTGGCTCTTTATGCTGGAGTACCTCTTGGACACGTTTGAACTGCTGCGAGTACACCTCCCCAGTGACGGTTTGACTTAGTTGTAGTAGATCATAGAGCACCGCTTGGCGACTAGTCCAGCAGATAGAGAACATTATCTTGTATGGGTGTAGGTGATGTTTCTGGTGCAAGGAACAGGATCTCGCGATGATAAGGAACGTACAGCACGCCTGGGAGTCTCATACAAAACCTATATTTCCTCACTGGTAAGCACTCGATTGAATGTGGGTTTTACGATACCAAAAAAGTTAACATGATGTCATTCGTTGTTCCTTGTTCACTTCCGAACGTGTGTGGGTTTGCTGAACTTGCACTCCTCCTTTATGCAGTATAGGTGTAGTGTGACGGTTTCAACGAAAACTTGGAAACGTTCGGCAAGTTGACCACACATTTAGCCTACATTTCGGATATCGACATCCAAGGCCTGTGGGCAACTATTATGGATTTATCGCACAGAGACAAATTTTCCGAGCTGAATTTCTGGAACTAATGAGTTGCAGAGCGTTTATGCACAGCATTATCTCTAAAATATTAACGTTTTCGGAGACTTGATTCGGCTGCAAAGAAGGTAACTTTAAAGTACTAAAGCAGGCAATCCAGAAGGAGCTACTTCGACACCGCAATTCGTCTTTACTATTCGTGATATAATTGCTGCATTAACAACTCAGCGCTCGTGTTGTTCACAGTCAATGTTCCCACCCCGATCGTTTTCCCAGAACGTGACGCACATATTTCCGTATCAGAAACCATGTTTTCCTATGCGGCCTTGTGCAGATCGAGAGACCACCGGGCGGGGTAATCTCATGAGTAATAGCTATAAACTTTCTTCAATAAAGACTTGCTTTTAATTTCGATATTTTTAATTGCTAGCAATAATATTAGGCGCTATTCCAGAAACAACCATAACAAGCAGCTCTAAGGGGCGGGATCGGGGTGAGATGTGATTGTCAGAACCGCAGAACCGCAGAAAAATAATGACTTGCAATGTTTGAAGTTTCGAGCTAAAAGCTCATGACTTCCATGTGATTGTTGAGTGGCGTGATGTGAAATTAAGTAATTGAGTTGATTAGGGAGCAACTGTCGCATCCCTAAGGCAGTGAATGTAATGCGAAAATGAAGTGAAGGCATAGTTGACGAGTCGAGGAGAGAGGAAAGCAATGTTGTAAGCGAGGCAACGATGGTCAGCGAGGGTGAGTTGGAATAAATTTCCTTCCATAAAAAGTAGTGGTCATGATTTGGAGTTGGAGTAGTTAATCATGAGTTTCAGACAGGTGGTCTGTGGTGTAAATGGAGTGGTTATCTGGGATGGGGCATGCGGTGAGTATGACGGATTGGTTGGGCAGTGCCCAAGGTGTTCAAGGTAGGATGAGGTGAGTTGTTGACACGGTTCCAGAAGGAACAGCATTGAAAATCAATGACATCATTGAGCATGGGAAGAGTCAAATCTTCATGAAGTTGTGCAATCCGTGTGTCTCTGCTATGTCCTGTAATCATCCTGGCTGCTCGATTTTGGACACGTTGAAGTTGGAGGTGGTAAGTTTGTGCTGCATGTTGCCATGCAGGGCCAGCATATGTCAGAAGAGAACGAATCATCATGACATAGGTGTTCAGTTTAGCTTCAATTGTAAGTTCACGGCTGCGAAGTATTGGATATAATGCAAGGAGACGAGTAAGAGCTCGACTGGCGACAGTTTTCAGATGTTGACGAAATAATAGAGT
>JAGDQP010060442.1:0-12205 GCA_022664845.1 Lepisma saccharinum
ATACCCGAAGTTACTTGATCACGTATATATGTCCACTGCTCCTTTCTTCAATCGGATATATACGTAATATATTATGGCGAAGGCTAAGCTACACGTCAAGGATCTGTCTCTTTGCGATTAACTCGATACGGTACATTTCATTACGTATTACCACATGTCATTTTACCATATGTGATTTTCCTTTGACTAAAATGTTGCTGGGGGCCTCCACCATTCCATTATCTGGGTCCTTACCTGCTCTTTTCACAGCTTAGTTCACTTTATTGGTTCGCTCCTCTGTACATTTTTCGTTTTTTTTTTAAACTGACACTCTAAGCTGCATTCGTGGTAGTCTTGACATAAACTCTACTTGTTGAAACAAAATCTATATATTTTGTCCTTTCTAAGTGTCTGTTCTCATTGTCTATTCATGGTTCTTTTGTATTGAAAAGACAAAAAGAACTGACATGCAAAGATGGGCGTAATGTATGATAGGTTGGTCACGACTAACAAAACCAATTTATCTTTCATTCTCTTCGTTATGTTAATTCATATACCTGTTTCGTAAAACAAAATTAAAAAAAAGTATCCTTCTTCCATGTATATATGTGCGTGTCAAGAGATAAACATACATACATATATGTATATATATATATACTCTGTCAAAAGGTTTGTTAGCTCGGCATGGGGGGTCCCTCATGAATTATTAAAATCCGCAGATATACGCCTAGATTCTACTATCTTCGTCTCGTGGTCAACACTAGACATGGCAGTTATCTACACCCCTGCCAATTGGCAACATGTTAGGTCATATCGCTATAAAATGTGCCGAACAAAATTCTGATGATATCACACATTTGTGGTGGTTAGGTCATATTACTATATCCAGTTGCATGCAAACCTTTATCCAGCGTTTTATCTACCTGCGGCAGGGTAATGAAATATCTATCGAACATAGGACCAGGGGATAATGTCTCAACCAATCTAAGAACAACAGAAGGCCATAATACTAGCTCTGCATCTAATCTTTTGTGAATTCCGTTAGATTACGGTATTGAGTGGGTCGTAAAATCAATCCGATGACGGAATTCATACTTGTTTTTCTATATTTGTCAAAAAATATTTTTAATTTTATATTTTTTTTTGTAAACTTCAACAATAAAATGTGATAATTTCAACTTTTTTTCTCAGCTTTAATTAGTTCAATTTTAAATCTAGGTGCCATCACCCATTTCTTCCCTTTTGAAAAAAAAAAGTTAAAAATTCATTAAAATATATACTTTTTTACGTTTACATTAACTACATCCGAACCTGTCAAACGGCACTTTTCAAATGACTGCCTCTTCTGCAGGTATAACAAAGGGACAGATGTTTCAATGGAATTCGATACTGCAAACGTTCTAGTATTCGACCTAAGAGCTAAAAATTATCAAATCGAAAACTTGTTTTTTGACTTCTGGCCTGCTTTTTGGGATTTCGGTCCACTGCACGTCGGCTCACCCGCTTGAGCGACATTTTGATTATGGGAGACTGGAAAATTAAATTTGATAATAGATTTCAACTCTGAAACTGGAACCTTTGCGGGTTTGGAATACCACAGTCGTTTTCATAGGGAGTGCATAAACCTTCATATCAAATTTGTTGCGAATATTTTCAAGGGTGTAGGAGCGTTCGGAAAAGTTCAATTTTAATGGATTTTGGGAACAATGATAACTTATGTGTTTGGGAGTGGGGACACCAGATATCTTTTATATGACGTTGAATGATGTTTTTATCTAATTTGGTCGAGATATATTCAAGATAAGAAATCTTTGAACTAGGTGTTTTAAAATAGATTTGCAACACTGATAACCGAGGGCTTGGGTACCCTCAGACTATTGTCTCTCTTATGTCGAATAATGCATAAGCTAAGTTACGAGCGGATATATTAAATGGAATAGAAGCCTTTGGAAAATCCAATTTGATTATAGGTGGCAACACTGATAATTCTTGCGGTTGTAGAATCCCACGGTCGTTTTTGAAGGGAGTGAAAAAACATCGGACCGCATTTCTTGCGGATACGTTATGCAGTATAGAAGCCGTTGGAAAAAGTCAGTTTATTACAGGTTGGTAACACTGACAATCTCGGCGATTTAGAGTAGAAACACCAGGTACCTTTTCTTTTCGTATAGATTTATGCTGATATCAAATTTAGTACAGATACCTTCAAGGTAAGGAAGCTTTTCAAAATTAATATTTTCAAATAGGTTCGCAACACTGATAAATGGGTGCTTGGGCAAACCCAGAATATTTTTCTATTGTGTCGAATAATGCCTAAGCCAAGTTTGGAGCGAATACGAGTACATTAAACGGTATAGAAACATTTAGGAAAATTCTGCTTCATAATAGGTGGCAACACTGACAATGTGAGTCCTTGCGGTTGTGAAATTCCGCGGTCATTTTAAAAGGGAGTGGAAAACATACTTCAAATTTGTTGCGGATTCATTCATGGTATAGAAAAATTTTTTTTTACACGTTGGCAACACTATCAACTTGGGAGGCAAAATATATTTTCTATCTAAGTATTGCTTGTACCAAGTTTGGTACATACATGTTCATGGTAAGGAAGCCTTAAAAATGTTGTAAATACGTTGGCAACACTGGTAACTGGGTGCAAGAGAAAGAAAAACATCATGCAAATAGAGAGAGAAAAAGGGCGGAACTAACATGAGTAGACACACTATACATGAAGATTTAACGACAAGCGGGTGCATCCCGTAAGTAAGTAATCACATGACAGTTTTTCACTTTGACTTGTGGTACATAGACTTACGAGATCTTTTCGTGTGTAAACTTCTTTCCCGCCTTGGAATTACTTTGGTAATTTATACCTATGGTCAGATTGCTAAATACAACCCGCTCTTGAAGTTACTGTTCAAATATGTTATTTGATTTCGAAAAACACACGAGGGATCGCGTAAGTAGCTTTTTTGAAAAGTCTGTAAGACAGCCGTCCCCTAAGTAGCCTTTGCTGACATGTGTGTGTGTGTGTGTGTGTGTCAAAAATTCATTGTCAAAACTTTAGGAACGAAAAGTTCTCACCAAAATAAGGGGAAAATATGTCTTTGTAATTTGTAGAATTCCGCTTAGTTTCGAAGTTACAGGCTGCCAAAAGCGTGGGAAAATGAAATTTAAAGCTTGATATTTCCAATACAACAGTAGAACTGCGGAAGAAAGGCACCTTCAAAGATTTCCAACCTGCTCTATTCAAAATGCATATTTCGAAATTGTGCGATGGCTGCGCAAGGGATTATCCGAAGTAGGGGATTCTCAAAAATTTGCTGAAGTAAATGTAGGACGAAATATGTATGCATTTCAGAACTTTCCAGTAGGTATCAATAATTCGTTGGCGCGAAGTCGATATCTCAAACAGATTCCTTTTCCCGAGTGATTTCAATATAAAAAATGTGTCGTTGCATAACCAATAGGAGTGAGAGCTATTCTTCGAACTGCAATACATTCAACGAACTATTGATTTATTTGTTATCATTGAGAGTGAATGTCATTGCAAACATGGAGGGCGGTAAATAATCGTGTAAACCGTGCAGCATAGGGTAATAAACGCCCACAATGATCATGTGGTCACAGATGTTAGCTCATAAGCCACAGCTAGAGTTCCGCATTTGAGTCCCGGCTGGGAATCAACTTTGAGTAAGATAGAAGCACAAATCAAAAACGTAATGGAAGAGAGATGTGATATGGTTTTTGGTTACTAAAACGACCCATAAATACAAAGTCTGTAGTTTTATTCTATTTTTTATTTTATTATTATTATTATTATTTTAGAAATCATGACAAGGGAATGTCAATGACTTACTAATATTTATGAACGAAAAAGGAAAGAATTAAGAGATGTTTGAATTCTGTTGACATAATGTACAGAATATTATAAACACATCTACGCCTGATTGTCCTCATGCATTTGTACGATTAGACTTTGGAATCTAAACATGTTGGGATCTGCCTATTAGTGACGAAAGTAAAGACTAAGCGAGAATGGTGAAGTGTTGTTGCGTTTTTAGTTGAAAGTTCAGGTATTGAGATTTGAAGTAAGTAATTTAGAGGGAAGATTTGTTTGATTCGAAATAACACATTCTAAATTGTTTGGGCTTTTGGAAAGAAATTATCATGCGTCGTTGTTTGAAAATACGTATCCTATGTTTTATTCTTTTTAACTTCGGAGAGGTTATCATTATTGGGTTGTATAGCTCTGATTTACAGTGTAAACATGAGCTGTTTTATGTTAAATGCGTAGAAGTAGATGGAACATGAAACCGACAGAAACACGAAGCATTCATATGGATGTGCTTTAAATTACGTTGCTGAGAAGGCAGTTACGCTTAAATCCGGAACAAGACTAGGAAAGAATTTTTGACGTCCATCAATTTTCCACGGGAAGTAATGGAATAGGTAAGGCAAAGCCTTATTTCAATTGAATGCATTATGAAAACGCATAATATCTAGCAAAGATGCATAATATCTAGTAAAGAGCCTCCGTTTGGAACGGTTTCGGCTGTGTACAACAACATGCAAACGAACATATTTCTAGAAAGACAGTTAGAAATAATTAATTAGTTGAACCCAACATTTACTCACCGAAATATTTACTCTTCTGGACCATGACCTAATTGATGTTTCTGTTTGAACACTGCTACCTATTCAGCTTCATTTGATCTCCCTAATCTTCAAACAATTACTTTAAGTAATACTCTGTATAAAATGACTAAAACCTTTACATATCCGTTTTTTATGCATCCACGCATAGTAGTTTTTTTTTTTTTAATTTGTTTTTGAAACTTCTTATTTTGGAATTACACGAACCTTCCTTCAGAATTTCTTGTTCCGAATTTCAATACTTGAACCTTCAACGTAAAACGTAACGACACTTCACCATTCTCCTTTAATCTTTATTTCTTGTGATGAATAGGCAGGTTTCAATATGTTCAGATACTAAAATCCAAACGTAAGAGGACGATCAGACGTAAATATGTTTGGCATATTGTGCACGTTGTGTCACCTGAATTCAAACGTCTCTTATTCTTCCCCTTTTCGTTCATAATTGTGAAGTTCTTTGTCATGATTTCTACAAAAAACTACAGACTTAGTATTTATGGGTCGTTTTATTAACCAAGAACCTTATCACATCACGCTTCCATTACGCTTTATTTTGTGCTTTCAAATTACACAAAGTTGATTCCCAGCCGGGACTCAAACGCGGAACTCTAGCTGTGGCTCATGATCTGATATCTGCGATCACTTCATCACTGCAGTCTTTTATTACCCTATGGTGCACTATTTACACGATTATTCATCGCCATCCATGTTTGCAATGATATTCTTTCTCATTGATAACAAATAAATCAATAGTTCGTTGAATGTATTGCAGTTCGAAGTAGAGCTCTCACTTCTGTTGGTTATACAACCAACTTTTTCCTTTTTTGTTTTACAAAAATTACTCGGAAAAAAGAAATCTGTTTGAGATATCGACTTCGCGCAAACGAGTTATTGATACATACTGGAAAGTCCTTAAATTCATATATATTTCGGTCTACCTTTACTTCAGCGAATTTCTGGGAATTCCCTAGTTCTTTTGGAGAATCCCTTGTGTTGCAGCCATCGCACAATTTCGAAATATGCATTTTTCGATAGAGCAGGTTGGAAGTCTTTGAAGGTACATTTACCCCGCAGTTCTACTATTAATGGTATTTGAAATATCAAGTTCTAAATTTCATTTTCCAATGCTTTCGGCAGCGTGTTGCGCTGAAACTTAGCGGAATTCGACAAATTACACAGATACATTTTTTCCTTATTTTACTGAGAACTTTTCCTAAAGTTTTGACAGTGAATTATTGCCCACCCTGAATTAATGAATTAATCATTAAATAAATACAAATAAATACATTGCCAAAATGCTGTAGAACTTTTTGTATATCAGTCTTGAATTAAAATCAAACAAGATTATCTAATCGCGTTAGCAGAACAAAAAATAAAATTATTGTCCAACTAGAAATCTACCGAAATACAAACGTAGCATTCAAAGACTTATCCGCCTAATAACCTAGTCATACTAAACATTTCATTCACTGTACTGCCTAAAAATTACCGGGTGTAGGACACTGTAAAACAATGAAAACTTTAGCTGAAAATCTAGCTGTTTAAAGTGAATCCAACTGTACCTGGAAATGTCTTTAATCAAGAACAACTATGCGAGATAAACTGGAGGGAGCCAACAAATCTTTGTGTAGCGGGCGGCCAAGTGTGAACTGTCCAGTAAAAGGATTGTTCTTGTTCTTGTCTTTCTTTGTTTCTGTCCTTTGCAGCCTGAGCCGGAAGCTTCCAGGACAGAGAAAGAAGCAACCTATGTAGTAGAGAATGGCACCGGTAGAGGTCTATTGCGTAGGGCCGATATCAATAAATAGCCATTGCTAATCGTGCTTATCAGGCTATTCTGATCACAAGACCGTTGCGTTAAGACGACATGCTGCTGACAGTTAAAGGACTTATTTTTGTAATTTCCTGTATCAATATCTGAGTTCAATTTATTTAGAAACCAGTTCTCTTTAACTTTGCAGATATGATTCATCTTATCATTTAAACCTTATCAGCTAATTATGCCCTCTTCTTGACCCCTGTTCAAGGTTTCATATAGTCTCAAATTATCCGTTTCCTTTCTAACTACAATCTTAATTACAAAATGATTTACTATTTAAATTCAAATAAAACTTGATATACACCTAGGCAGTGCAACAAAGTTTTCTGCGTTCCATTTGTAATTATTAATTCAGATTTTATTGCGGTTCTAACATTATTATGCTTCCAATTTATAACCTAATGCCACATGTACCAGAGTCTAAACCAATTCTCAGTCAAACCACATTCAAGATTCTCGAGAACCGACTCTATAACAACATTTTTTTAACTCAGAGAGCTGACATCTTCAGTCTTTAGTTCTATCAAACCTTTTATATTTCTCCTTCATCCCAAATAACACTGTCCTCTGGTTCAGTGATAGACCGATTTAGAGCTACTACCTAATCAATTAAATTACCAAGAACCTGTTAGTAATCTATTTCCCCCACAAAAAGGAGTTATAACTACAAGTCCTCAAATTCGATTGCGTTCAAAATACACGTCACTCCGTCTGAATGCACCAGAACCCAGACTTGCTACACTGCTCTTCTTCTCTTAGAAATAGCTTATATCTATTTTACAACCCATTTCAATAATTATAGTCACACTTTATTAGTAGTTAACCTTTAACATACATTTCACTTTTTGTATACGATTAAGAAAATCATACAATTATCAGAAATAAGATTTATAGCTTTTATAATTGAAAACTTAAAATCAGTAGTAACATAGTTCTAAATCAGTACCTCCCATCGCCAACCTGAGTCAAAATGCTCTGATGTCCGGGGGATGTAAATGATTTGGTTCAAAATTTCGATTTTGGCAAAAATGCATTCTTTAAAGAGTTGAATGTTGGGAACATTTACACCAAGTTTTGTATCATTTGGAAGCTTGGAAGGCATATGAAACTTGAATTGATAGGTGCGTGGCCTTGAAAATAATCCCTATTGCAATATATTTGCTGTTTCGCGAAGGTTTGCTGACACATAAACATTTGTTCAGTGTTGATATATAGCTTCATTGCAACAATTGTCGGACTTATTACGTAATTCGGCACCTTCGAACCTTCGTTATCACTGTTGTCTGTAGCGTTCCTGATTACAGTTCTGGGAATTTTCGCACAAGTGGCGCACCCAACGCAATTTTGCAGGATCCTTGATTGTAAAGACAACTGCATTTGATGCCGTCTTGTGTTTCAATTCTGGAAGCAAGTCAAGAATTACAATAATTGAAGAAATCGGTTTTAAAGGAGAGGTGTTTACAACGAAAACACTGTTGGCTATGGACAAAAGAAGAATTTCAATATATGGTCACAAAAATCAAGGAAAAAGAAAAGAGCATTATGGATATCAGCAGAAGATACCGAAGAGAATGGTTATGCATTTGGAGCACAGTAAATTTATTCTCATTGCACATTTTGCCAACTGAACGTCGGAAACTTTAAAAAAAGACTTATCTTTTTATAAAATCCACGTTTTCTCACAATGTAACCTTTTAACATATATGTAACTTTTTCTCATAAAGTATTGAAGATAAAGGAACAAAAGTTACCACACATGTAAAGAAATGCATGTTACATAGACTGTACCAAAATAATACCAAAATGTGAATATTTATCACGTCAAATTAGACATTCCATTCTAAATGTAAAGTAAATAGAAAATATATGTTACAATAAAATGTTATTACTCAGCAACGGAGATGAATAGAAAAGTGTGTGTGATACAGTTATTGCATTTAGTCCCGATAAAACTCTACGTCAAATTTCAAATTTCTGTCTTTAATTGCTTCTAAGGAAAGGTGCATAAATATGTCACTATCGACTAAAAATGAAAATGGATGAAAAAAGAGGAGGAGAAAGAAGAAGAAAATTGTCAATTTTTTTTCAAGAGTACCTGAGGCTATGACGTATGATGTATTATTGCATTTGCTTTTATTATTATTATTTTTTTTTTTTTGTAAAATATTTAGTCAACTATGTGAAATTATTTACATCGCCTCTTAAATAAATTTCATAATAAAATAATTCACAATTTCATTTTCAAGTAATATTTTGTATGAAATGTGTACACCAATTCCGGAACCGATTCTTCTTGCGTATACAAGAAAATCAGATATTGACTTCCTACATTTTTCATATCCAGGGTGTCAATACTAACGTCTGGTCAGCGTGTAACCCATTATTCACTTATTAAGTCTTTGAGAGAAATCCTTTCCCAAGTAGAAAGGCCCAGAGATCTTTTCATCCGTTTTTTATTTTCTCTTAAATACCAAATGCAATATGAAGTGCAAGAACCATGTGTAAATCCATTATGTATTAAATACACTTGAACTATATGTATCAGACTCTTACAATTCATGTTGCTTATGATACTAAAGTGATTTCCTTGATATTATTATGTGGTTATCAAATGCTAGTTTGGATAACATGACTGAATGTAGTATTAGCCTATCTAGATTTTGATTAGGTTCTTTCACTTTCACATACGAAACTCACTTTTAGTATGTTTGTCGAAAATATTGGTATTATTCATTGTAGGTGACATACGTAAGAACAATACATTAGAGAGATACATTTTAATAACTTTGTTTTATTCCTCAGATTACATTGTAACTACAACGTTATTATTAATTTCAATAGCCAGGATCCACTTGTTAAGATGGTTCTTCAGTTTCACCTAAAAAATAAATGATTAATATAATAAAAACGCATTTTCATGTCTTCTACTTTAAAAAATACAAAAATACATTCTGAATTTTTTTGATGACAACTTATTTTAGCCATAAGAATCAATAAGATTCAAACTCGAGGCTTAAGTGCGATGGTGGTCCAGCGCACTTTTCAGAGAAATACACGAAACGAGGCAAAATGGTTCGAGACTTGAGCAAAAATAACTGAGAGATAATTTGTTTCTGTTTTAAATTAGTTCTAAAATACACGAAATTTCTAACGATTTTGCTTCATTCTTCCGTTTCTCTGAAATTTGCCTTAGCCCACCTCTGCACGCAGCTCTTAAAGGGTAGAGAAGGATACTAATATCTGAAATGGTGAATATCGAACAGTTTCTAGTAATGGATTGGTGCTTCCACGGTTCGGTGTTGAAGATAATAATAACTGTTGTCAAAATCAAGATAAAGTACCTAAACCAAAGGTTCATCATTCATGGTTCAATGTTACTCAATGATTGTATGAAGAGTGGTGATGGATTTCAGCATTAGAGAAAATTTGTAATGGGTGACGTGTTATTTATTAATTATTTAGTTTTCGCCAAACATAAAGCACTGCACTTCAACTTATTTTATGAATAAGCCTTTTACCTTAATCAGCGATTCCTGATAGCTCTGCTGATTGACCTATTTCTTACCTGATTGATTGCTTTTTTTCGCGATCTGACAAAGGGCTGTTTGTGAATTATTCTTTACGTATACTGTACGTACGTTTTATATACTTTTTAGATGCAGTTCTGAAAGTAATCAAACCAGTGTGACATTCAGTGATAGGAGTAGCAGTTCGATAATTATGTTATACCCCAGGTTGGGATTCATGTATAATTTGACGTTACGAAAGAGGATTCGATCCTTTCTTTCAGTTGCGTGCTACACCTGATGCTTGTAAGATAGGGCAGTATTTAGTACTATATCTGTCATTCTCATTGCTGGAGAAAAGTGTGGTTGTGGGTATTTGGCTCAAACGAGTGTATATGGCTAGTGAAATATTTTGTCATAACAGCATCCGCATCCATCTTTCGTGTATCTTTCTAAGTTAGATTTCAAAAACATCTGTTCTGTGTTGGTCAGGGATATTTAAAAAAAATTGTTGTACTATTAAGGTTGACTTAGTAACTTGATTTTTTTCTATCTTGTCATTACAGAGTTAAAACTTACGATAATCCTAATTATGATTATTATAATATATTTGTAGGGTTCGGATTGATCATTGCACATAGTCAAGTTCACTGATGTGTTTTCCTTGTATTTGTTTCATATCCAAAGGTAACTGCATACAATTAACTGGTAAGAGAGAATTTGCGAATGATGCGTTAATTTGCATTGATATAACTACACGGAGTATAAAATATTTAATTATTTCGCTCACAAGCAATTTTCATGTGGGGTATGTTGCCCAGAGAATAAAATTTGAAACAAACTAATACATATTCTAGCTCCATACAGAATACATGAGCATTTATGTAGATTACATGAGCAGTTCATTGCATCAAAGTAATATTGATACTTTGCACAGTTTATTTGTGCCACACCGTAAATGTGGCTCTTCTTGCACGTTTAGAAAATAACTTTTACACATCTCAAGTTACTCCAATTTTGGTCAATTTGTGAAGGCGTTTTAATCTTTGATCACTGTCGAACAATTTTTGAACACTTCCTCGCCAAGGTGTGGCGCATCAATAGATGGTTCCTGTAGTATAGGAAACAGATTAAAATGTTGACCCGGCCGGTAATGGAGCCCCAATCGTCTAGGTAATATCTTATTGATTTACCCAACTGTGAACAAATCAGAATATAAATGTAATTCTAAGATGGCTATATTTCAAAATTCAATGTAAGAATTGGTGATCTAAAGTCTATTC
This sequence comes from Lepisma saccharinum, assembly GCA_022664845.1. NCBI lineage: Eukaryota > Metazoa > Arthropoda > Insecta > Zygentoma > Lepismatidae > Lepisma > Lepisma saccharinum. The sequence continues at coordinate 11,238 of JAGDQP010060442.1, forward strand.
GGCCTTACCGTGGAAACATATATCGTACTCTCAAATCCAAGGGAGCCACAACTAAAGTAAATGGATTCTGAAATCATTACTGACTTACAGTGCAAGAAGACTATATTGGATTGTAATCTCCTCAAAGTTTAACTAGATTGAAGATAATTCCTTATGACACTCAACTGTTTTCAACATGTACTAGTACAACACAGCGACATTTTCAATTATTCTACTGAATTTTGAGATATTACGCTCTTGTATTGTGAGTGTGTTACTCCATAGCTGATTGCAGGTGAATCCTATTTATTTTACTACATTTTTCATTTAACTTGAATTTCTGTTTTTCAGCGTTTTTTAACTCTCATAGCATAATTTAAAACCTATGTCCAATGAACATTTCAGTGAAGAATAAAAGTATATCATTCGATAATAAAATTACTTGTTCTAAAGAAAATAAAAGTGTAAAGATTTATACTGTTTATATGGAATAAGGAAAATCATTTGTCACAAATCTCGTTCTCGAAACTATTCCGAAGAGCGTATAAGTTTACCTGAAGAAACGTTAATATTTTGCCAAGTTAGATGCCCACACTGTTTAAGTATAAAGCTAAGAGAAATGAGTTTGTAGTTTTTACATGCTTTAAGACATAAAAAAATTAATAGTTAAGTAATCTACTTACCGCAAAGACCATCATATTGAGAATTGCAATGTCCGTTGCTGCATTCACTGCAAGCATCACCTATCTCATAGATCTTTTCATGTTTCCTATTTCCACCTATTTTATAATTACAGATCATAACTATTTTATATATCCATTCTCCACTCTTTGGTTTGAATTTGGTCAATCCGCAGCCAATCTTTTCTGTTTCAGCCCAGACCATCTGAGTATAATGTCCAACCTTTTTTTCGGAGCTGAGAAATAAAGCGTGTTATTTTATTCACAGAAAAATTCAGAAACACACACACACACACACACACACACACA
>JAGDQP010060444.1:0-12204 GCA_022664845.1 Lepisma saccharinum
GAGAAGGTGTAATGCATCAAATCAGGAAATAATTCGCAATCAACACGGTTGATGATCTTCTGTCGCAGATTATATTCACGTACTCAGGATACGTAACGGTTAATCTCTATAATAAATGGCTGTTTGCCTCATCTCTAGGAATACGTGTTGAACGTACTAAAAGCCATTCTTGTGAGATCAATATATGTATTCCTACAAGCAACATCTGTGTATGATGTCACTATCGCTTATCTACTATCATCCTTACATGTGGATGGGAACAGGGATAACTAAAGCAAGAGAGAAAGAAAGAGAGAGAGAGAGAGATTGCGAGAGAGAGAGAGAGAGAGAGAGAGAGAGAGCATTAGATAATAAATGAGAGGAATGAGATGATATACTGCCTGAACCACACACTCATTATCAAATGCTTCTTCTACAAACGTTTTGATTGGGTAGTTAGAAACTCTGATGGGAACAAATTGACAGTGGGGCCCTTTTGAACGTTCACTCTTTTTCAAGCTTTTGAGATTTGTGAATAGAGGGAAAACATTAAAACTTTGGAGAATGAAGAAAATAGTAGTTCATAATGTAAAGTGTTACGGTTTTCAAATATTTTACCTTTAGCTTAGAAATTTAAGTACTAACTCTATGAGATGAATACTGAATAGCTATATGTTTTATAAAAATGTAAATTCTTCCCCAGAAAAAGAGAAAAAGGGAACCAAAACTTCCTGTAGCTTAAGGTGCTGTATGGAGACGAGATATATAGATTTAATAATTGAATGCTTACAGCAAGAAAAATGTAAATAACAGCCTTTGTCAAAGCCATATATTAACGTGGAAAGGGTTTCTACATGCCATCAGGATTGTCTTTATCTATTTAATGGTGTTAAAAAATGAACAGGGACATATCACGTTAGTCAACATAAACTTGATAGATACTATCCTCATTGCATGTAAGATCTTTTTGCACAGAACAGAACTTGCAGCAAAGTATACGAATAGAGCATGGTAACTCCATCTATTCAATTTTACAAATTTTCATACCAATTTATAATATGGAAATTATGAGACGACATGAGCTTGTATTAGCGATTCCGCCAGGATTTTCAGTGTTGGGGGTGTGAATTCAAAATTGGGGGTGGAAGTTGAGTTTTGCACGGTTACTATCGAATTTTCACCGTAAAAGTTTTGAAGTTGGGGGTGCTCTCACGTTTTTGGGCGTGATACTTCAAGGATTTCGGGCTGGCGGAATTACTGGCTTCTATAAAGCTAATAATCATTTTGTTGAAATTGTCAGACATCATTCTCCTATGGCACTATAAAGAAGTTTCCATACACAACACACATTCTCTCATGAATTTCGGCTGCATTGAGTCCTCAGATTCAAGCAATTGAATACAAGACGATCTTACTTTGGTTGTTGAAGAAAAACTGAAACACATTGAAGGATGTCTGTTGTGTACGAGGGGCAGTTCATGAGAGCCAGTTCTGTATGGAAATTGTGCCAAAAGTTTAGATAAGGACGAATCCATACTCATTAAGGTAACAACTTTCTTTGAGGAGAGAATACAAATATTCGTATCTCGTTAGGACCAACAGATGAAAATCAGTGAAACGAAGGATTCCGCCAGAATATTCAGTTTGGGGGGTGTAAAGTCAAAATCGGGAGGTTGTAAATGGAGTTTTGCACGGTTTCTATCTATATTTTACGGTAAAAACGTTGAATTTGGGAGGGTGCTCTCGACAATTGGCGGTGACACCCCCAGCGGGGCTATTAGAATCACTGAGTGAAATACTGCGAAGAAGTAGCATATATAGGTAACTTTTTATTCTGTATTTTAACACATGTAACGGTACTCTTTTTTTCACGGCTCACAGGTACTTAAAAATATAATAGCCCTCGTTTATGATTAATCAGGATGGTCGATGTGAAGCACGGTGCAACGCCTTGCTAGTGCTGATTCGAAATTAACAATTTTAGCTCTGAACTATGGAGCCTCTGTAGTTTATGGTTATTCACTTAAAGATGATTGATATTCTCTGCTTCTTTGTTAGCGTCAAACTAATAAAGTATTGAATGTTTATAACTAAATGAAATAATGGACGTGTTGAAAATATTTGAGACTTGTTTAGATAATGATAAAATATGCATTCGTTAATTGAAAATGATAAGAATCTATAAAAAAAAATGCATTGTAAAGGGAACACTAAGAATGTAAGATAATAATTTTATTTTCATTTGCTTTCAACGTGGATTGTAGAAGATGAATCGGCAACTATATAACACTTTCTACCTCTTGTGACAAAATAAATATTTATAAGTTGTATACTTGATGTAATGAGAAGAAATAATTGTTTATTAAACCTAAGAATGGACAGCTTTCGCTTTGCCAGATATGCAGCTTGTAAATTGATGTTTAAAGTTGGCGTTCTCTGTTCTGTGTTCCATTCAAGAACCTACCGCTATTGGCAAAAAACCTAACAATTATGATTCAATAAAAATAATTTGATTTTTTTTTTCACTGAAACATACAGTGAACTTTAATTACTTTATAAGCATGGAAGCTATCACGGAAATACATAAATTCTCCAATTCAAAGATTTACTAAGTTTAACAATATATTTTTACGAATCTTTTAAACAAATCAGAGAGCACACTGATTTAAAAATCACTCATCGTACTAATGCAAATTAAATAAATTTAAGAAAATAAGCTATCATTTTTAATGGCAGACGTTTGAAAGTATGAACTCGTGCACAGATATGTGTTCTTTCTTTATTTGCTTCAACTATCTTTAAAAAAAAACTTGCAACTCAAAATCAAACTTTTAATGACTAATGTTTTCACTACTGTGTGTTGCGCCACTTTGGACTCTGCTGCCCATTCCTCCTCCGGGTTGAATTGAATTACAAAATATTAAAGCAGTGTTTGTGGATACCTCTTTGGCGACCTGTTTCAGTGAACGCTACAGTTCGTTCCCACACCACATTTTTCCAGCAGACACATTACATGCACCCCTTTTTGCCCTCGTCACAGGATACTTTTATGTGTTCGTTTGCAAGTGTAACCCAAGCACACAAGTATTGTTTGCTATCACACCATGAAAATGTAATTGTAATGCAAATTAAATACTTCATTTGAAAATTTCGTGTTGGGAAGAGAGGATGTGTATATACAGTGGCAAAAAACAACTAATTGGACAAGATTTAATTAGAGGAAGTTTTATTGTTTGGTCTAGTTACAACAATACGAACTATTGCTTTTTATTTTTTTAATAACAAAGGTAGCAGGTAGAGTTCCACTTCTACACTATTCACCATCAGTTTCCGACAAACTACCTCCTTCATCGCTCTTAAAAAATTAATTTCGTATAAATGATGATGTATGATTTAATTCCATCTGAAGAATAACAATGGTAATTCATAACTTTATGTTTGATATTATGTACGCCAGGGCCCGAAAAGATGACCAGGTTTCATGTTGTATCCTAAATTAATTCAGGTTATTTGATGTGAGATTGTTTGTGCAAATTTCTAGTAGAGAATATTTGGTAAGTTTCCCCCTCAAAAGACAGTACCTTCTACTGTTTTTCTTGTGGGAGGGGGGGGGGGTCCAATATCATGAAGTGATTTAAACAGTTACGTTTAGTGTTGAAAAAAATCCATGTCCCAGTCTGCAAACATTGATTGGTTGAAATTTATAGGAACTATCGCTATGTTACCAAAACTTATGTATGAAACGTACACTTCTTTAACTAATAAGTGAATGTTGCCCGATAGAATCTTACCTTTTGTATATAAACCTTACGAAACTGACTGGAGGAAACAGATAAACAGGAATATCTGTTTTACTGACCAACACAGTTTTTGCGCCAACGCAGAAACTATTGGCGACTCCGGCACGAAAATTTGTCAACAGGTATTACCCAGAAATATTACATGTTGATCAACTATCAACTAGGTATATCAATTTTTACCATACATTTTAGGGAAAAAAATGTTGACAAATTTGTTATAAAAACGCAAGAGTTTTCTGACGAGGTTTTAAACTTTAATGCCGCCACGGAAAAAAAATATTTTGGCTGTAACAAAAGCTTGCAGTGTTGCTTAAATGTACTACAAATTGAATAATCATCTAAGTCTATACCTGAATTGTAAATTTACGGTAATTTTAATATTCAAAACATGTATGAAAGAGGATAATTGTTTCAACAGTGGCGTTTTCATATTAAAATCTTCGGAAATTGTTGATAAAAAATGTAGTTAAAGTAGAAATATCGACTTGGAACTTGGATAACACCGACATTTGTCATACATAACCTTGAATCCGCTATTTTTAGAACTTAAATGTTAATCTTGACGTCTTTTTTTCATGTTTTTGCTAATATATTTTCGTCTTTAACTTATTCATTGGCGTTTCTAAATTTGTTAATTTAGAAAAAATAAAAACTTGTGATATTCAAGATATATTTGTCTGTTATTTGCACAAATTTTCTTTTAACTTTGTAAAGACTCCTTAAGACGATTCACGGGGAGAGAAGTGTTTCATACGCTATTTGTAAAGACGAATTAGCGTCAGCCAGGCATTCATTCGGTTTCAGTTGAAGATCAAATGCAAACTTGTTCTCCGGAATGGTTAGAATGATATCTTTTGGTGTATTACTTTCACCACCATCTCAATAACGCGTCTGAGAGAAAAAGTAGGAAAACAAAACTTCATCGAGAATGATCAGAGTCTTATATTTGAACCTGTATTGAAATGGCGACCTTCAAGGAACGTAGTGATGCCTATCCAGTGATCATCAAAGCGCCATGGGAACAACGAACACTGTGCGAAAGAGACACAATATTGAGTTCAGTGCACATATTTTAATATCCTTGGCAATATTCGTGCTTGTAATCTTCATCTTATAACATTGCGCTAACTACGGCATCAGGAGCAAAGAGTGAATAAGAGAAACACATAAAATGGATCTGCCATTTTGTTTTAAAAGTGACGACCCAAATGAGTGCATAAAATAGAAAGCAATTTATTAATACTTTATAACTATGTTAACGGTAACATTTTGTTTTGACAAACGTTGTGGTCTGGAAAGAAAAGACCGAGAAAGATATATAAATTTGGAGAGACAGAAATTGAATGAATTCAGACCGTTTTGTATTCGTTATTGCAAGGACAAACAACAACTTTATGTCACATATTCTTCTTCTCATAATTGGAATAAGAAATTCGATTTAGTTAAGCCATTATGAAGATGAAAACAAAACAAAATCCATCTAAATATGTGCACGAAGAAACAATTTAAACTGTTTGAATTGTTGTAATTAATTGTCTGTGTATGACATCCAATTCAATTCGCAGAAAACCACCATTTTACCGTAGTCAATGATTAGAACGTTGCATTGTTTACTGTTCTTATATTTGGAACGAATACCTTAAACAGTTTGCACTTAATTATATCATTTCGGTTTTCTCTCCTCCCCTCCCTCTCTTATACACTGCGAGAGAAATATTACTATTTATTACGGTGTCTTTTCGTTCCAGCACTTTGTAGAAAATATTTTCAATTATCTTATCTTTAGGCAGAACGGGAATTCCCGTTCAAGACAGGGAATTTTATGTAGGGAGAGATCTTTTTAGGAAAATGCATCTCCGAACTGCACGCCTCCTAGTGTTTTCATGCAGATCGGAACCCATATTTTTTCAATGGTTGTAATAAGCTGTTTAGTAATTCTGACAGATTCTGTAAGAAGAATAACTATTTCTTCAAGTTTCGAAATAAATTTTGGGTGTTATTCTACTTATTTTTCTCGGAAAAATGACTAGAATACAGTTCTGTTATTAGCAGTATTATTCACATGTAAAGATGCATGTGATTTTTAAATACCTGCAGAGAAATGGAAAATTGATTGACTCAGCTGAAAGAAAGCAGTTTAATATTGCAACTGAAATGAACACAATACAAACTTACTTCGGTCTAACATCTAGTAATTTCACAACAAAATTTCATTCGGATTTCCAGTAGTTTATTTTAAGGCTCGAAGTACTTAAAAGGTGTCACAGTTTACATCCTCAAGACATCTTTGGTCATATATTAAACAAACAATGCAAGAGGATGCATAAGTCGCCCTTAAAAAGAGCGTTTGTCTTCAACATCACATATTTCTCAGCATCACCTTAGAAGACAAATCACCTGATAAGGTGATGAGAAAAAGGAGATGTGATGTAGAAGACAAAGGCTCTTTTTTAAGGGCCGCCTTATGCATCCTCTTGCATTGTTTAATATATGACCAAACATGTCTTGAGAATGTAAACTGTGACACCTTTTAAGTAATGCGAGCCTTGGCATGCTGGAAATAAACTACTGGAAATCCGAATGAAATTTTGTTGTGAAATGACTTGATATTAGACCGAAGTAAGTTTGTTTTCTGATCGTTTTCCTTCTAATGTCAAACGGCTTTCTTTCAACTGAGTCAATCAATTATCCATTTCTCTACAGGTATTTAAAAATTCACATTCGTCTTTATAAAAGTACGTGTGAATAATACTGCTAATAACAGAACAATATTATAGTCATTTTTCCGGGAAGAACAAGTAGAATAAAATCCAAAATTTATTTCGAAATTTGAAGAAGTATTTTTTCTTCTTACAGATTCTCTCAGAATTAGTACACAGCTTATTGAGTTCCGATCTGCATGAAGACACGCTAGGAGGCATGCAGTTCGGAACTGTATTTCCCTTTAAAAAATCCCTTCCTACATAAAATTCCCTGTCTCGAAAGATTAGGCAAAACGGGAACTCAAGTTCTGCCTAAAGATAAGATTATTGAAAATATTTTCTACAAAGTGCTGGAGGACCTTTAGGCAGAACGGGCATGAGCAATTTATTACCCTTGTCAAAAGGTATATATAAATGTGGGATGGTACTAGCGTCTCAGTATAGAAATTTCTATTTTCGAAAGCCGTGAAGACAAGTGTGCGTATAATGATAACAAAACCACCTAACCTAACCTCACCAATGTTAAATTTTTGTAAAATTTCGAAATGCGTATGTATATACATGTTTGTATAAAAATGAAAAATAATTTTATTTAAAAAAAATATATATTATGATCTCGCCGGGATTCGAACGCGGGCCACATAATCAGCTATTTGATGCTGTAACCAGTATACCAAGCTGTCAATTTCCCAGCTGCTGCTTGTCTGCATATTTTTTTGGTTGAAGCATTACTGTGCTTGCGCGTGAGTAGGTTTATTAGACATTCTACGTTGAGACACTTTCTATTATGGTGCCTAGCGACTGTAGTGGTCAAAAGATAGCACTGTAAAAAGCACTCTCCAATTCATAGAAATGGCCAGTCACTTGTTCAGAAGTGTTATGCTCGGCGTTGCCGCATTGTGCAACTTTTCTTCTATAAAAAATGTTCGCATCGGTCATTTTAAATTAATGAGATTGTACATTTCAATCGAAAAATTTAGAAAGTGTAGGCTGGCTGTATGTTTGGGAGACTCGAGATTGTTTGGTTACAAGGAAAAATTTTAGAACAGAATCGATTCAAGCTTTTTTTTAAAAAAAACACACATTCCACATGGTAGAACATTATTCCATTATTGATAAGTAAAAGCTTGTAGCAAAGCCCCCTACAGTGAATGTATATCTTTTGTTTGTTTCTTTTATTTATGTACCCTAACTCCAGTGTGGAAATTGAAGTAGTTTGAGGTCGGGGGAAGTTTTGGACCGTTTCGTAACCCCTTTGTTTCATACTAGTCCTATACCCTCTTATTAAACATATTTCTTTGATACACATATGAAGATTTGTGAACAAGCCTATTCAACTGATTTTTTCATTCATTATGTAGTACATTTCATAGGTTTATTGCCATTATCGACTTTGTTTATTTACTACATACAAAAATCAAACATGAAATAATGTTAATTGTACGCATTTTCAAAAATTACAGTTCCTACTTCTTCAATAAACTCACGTGATAAAAATAATCTAAGGTCATGATCGAAATCGACATCAAAAAGTAGTTTAATATCAACTACTTTGCTAGATCACTATTGCTATTTAGCTTATCATATAAATATAAAATGCTTGAAAGCAATGAAACTTCGAATGATTTAAATTGTAAATAAATTTTGTGCCCAAACCTTATGTAATGGGCCAAATCTAATTGCATTTCTGAAATTAGTAGCAAAATTTATCTCTCTCTCTCTCTCTTTTTAAATAAATAAAGAGAAGCTTTCAATGTCCGTATAGATGCTGCGTTGTGTTATCTAACAAAAGGCCATTGACGTTAAAGCCCCTCGCACACGATTCAATAAACATAGAAGCAAATTCTTGAACAAGCAGTTCGATGAGTGCGTACACGATCCAACTGAAATAATCAAAGGGTTGTATCCAAGCACTGCTGAAAGTGTTTGGATGGTACTTGCACACGATTCGATAAGTTAAGCGGAAGTGTGAAATAAAAGTGAAGGAGCCAAAGGTACACGAGTCAATTTGCTCCTACTGTGTTGAAAATGGGCACATGGAATGAATGTTAAATATGATGTGCATCGTGTGTAATAAAAAAATAATAACCTGACTTTAACGACTGCGATTCCGTAGTTGGTGATGCCTCGAACATCGATTTTTTATTGCTTTATTCAAATCTCTTTTCAATTCTTGTAAGTTTTTATTTACTTCCGGTTACAGGCATTTCTATAAACATCTAGCGACAACTAACAATCCAAAGTGAAAATCCATATTTTATTATTATTTAGTTAAATACGCACTCCAGTTGATTAAGATGGTGCCATGTGGAGGAATACTAATTGTGACACTTCGGAACACGGAAAGTATCTTTTTTTAATTATAAGGGATGAACATCACTCTTCGCTCTAAGCCGCAAGGATATAATTCCCACTTCAGAGCAATAATTATTCACTTCTTTTAATGTCAATCTCATTTTTCGAAGTCACACAAATATCTTATTCCTTCTGTAACTTTTGCAAAAAGGCAACACCACCTTCGAAAATTCACACACTTTAACTAACCAGTCCTCGTGCAACAACAATATATTCGCGGTTTTTGTAGTACAGTATGTTATTCATAACACGACGTGATACCATTTAGTATTCCTACACACGGTGTCATAGTTGCATGTACTCAGTACATATTTATGTAAATAATTATGAAATAAGGCTATTCGTAACTCATTTTGAGTTGCTACCAATCGGTAGGTGATTATGAAATACTTGTAACAGAATAAGTGGTATAAAGCGAGCATACGCCAAAAATATGGCACAATAGCTGGTTGCTATATATCTAACCTGCACCGCAGCCAGTACCAACGTTTGTCCTTCCAGTCACTTTCGCATATAAGAGGACATTTCAAGAGACTATAATAGAAATATTTGTTTTGTGTCAATTCATTATTTTTGGTGCATGAACATTTCTTTGAGATTGGTGGGTTAGGGAAAAGCACGTGTATGGAGAATATGTACACAAAGTTACTTGGATAGATGGAGAAACTTTACTTTATGACCGGAAATTTCCGCCAACTATTGAGCCATACGTACGCTCTATACAACTTATTCTTTTGCACACAAACATCGCAGATTTTTCTATAAACACCTAGCGGTAGTGGGCTTCGCTAAATATGCACTCAAGTTGATCAACATAATGAACATGGTGGCATAGATTTATTTGCGTTCATTAGACCAGGTACATGCAGATTGTAGGGATGCGGAGGAGTATTAATGGCGTGACGTCGTGTTATGAATAACACATGATTAGCTACAAAAATCATGGCCACAATGTTAAGTAAGCAAAGGCGGGTTAAAGAAGGTTAGATCTTTTTCATTATACGCGATGCACTGTTTAATGTGCTCGCTCACCAACGTGGAAGCAACCAAGTAGTCCCAAGTACTTTTCGCTACATCACTCTAAATTAACACTTCCATGACTCGAAACTTTGTTATATTTTAAGTTACAACACTTCCACACACGTTGCAAAATGTTACATTTTTTCGGACCGTAAACTAAAGTGTACCCTACCCTGATACTTCTATGTTTTGCAGTTTTCAACTTCCGACATACAGTAAATAAAAACTCGAGTTTTCCATATAAATTATGAACAACTAAATGTCACTTGAAATATTAACATCCTACTGCTTCAAAATATAATACAATACTTCATTGGGAATTATAGTAGGTCCTATATCAATTTATATTGCAATAGTGATTGTACAAAAACTACAAAAGAAACATCAGGTACACTTTACCTCAGCAAGATGCGATACAATTTCCTGTAGAGATACTTTATTTTAATTTTCTGTTCATATCTTCATTTCAGATAATGAAAACAAGGGCTTTACACAATGTAACCCGTAACCCTGCTCTATGTCAACATTTTAATTTTCAGCGCTCGTTATTCGGAAGAACACTAGTCATGTGCTCAAGTCACAAGGGATGTAATTGGTAGATCACTGCGTTGAATTCAAGAAAAATATGAAAGGTTCTAAATAGGATTTATTGGATGAGAAGACTTGAATTCAAGAGATTTTCTGCGTGGAGTCCATGATTTGTGACGTCATTTTGAACAAATTTCTTGTTCAACGGCTTGTTCGAGCTTTATCGAATGATGTACGAGGGGATTAATGAATAACACGTTGGACAGTGTTTTAACATTCAGTACATTCTAACACTAGTCATCTGGAAAGTCGTAAGAGCGAATCCGCGTTCGCTTTGTGCCGTGAAAATTCACAATAACTCTAACCGATGAAATTTCTGCGGGTCCTCCCCAACAATTTGATTACTGACCTTGTAATTCAAGATGGATAAAAAGAAAACTGGCTTGTGTGGATGTTTTGAAATAATCAACGAAAAACACCACACGCTGCTTACCATAAAGCATTTCCGTTTCATACCACTAGTTGGCATGGTTATTTATAGTGATTATTGATAACTTATCCATACAGAAAGCTTACATAAATCTCGTCCTTCGACATGACTTCCACATAAATTATCTATTAATGTGTTAAAATATTTTCTTTCTACAAACTTCGATATCCAACACATCTTTTGATGTAAACACTGTTACTTTCCTTTTTAGATTTACCTGAACTATTGAAAGTCTTCGAAGTGGGACACTGACAATGGCATCATACCATTGTCTAATATGGCGCAGTCATTTATCACACTGGATTAATTTTCAACGAATTCAGACAGCAAGACATCTGACAGTCTTTGACTATTCAAATATGTTAAACGTGTTACTGTCTGAGGATACAGATAAGTCACTGCTATAAAAAAAAAATGTACTGCATTCTGAGTTCAAATTCCATCCCAATATTTTTTAATATTATGATTTTTTAACTTTTATTTTATTTTACTTTTGGAGTTATTTGGTATCGTTCATCAATCTAATATTAATAAGCCCCCCCCCCCCCCACCCCCAGAAAGCAAAAAGGGAAAGGGGGTTCGGGGGAAATGTGTAGAGGTGCCTGGGAATTTACTCCCTTTCCTTTCCTTGAATTACCACACTGGCTAACTCCTAAGTAATGTAGCCTAATACAAAATTTCTTGTCTAAGCAACATATTTATGTGTGTCAGTCCAAACATCTTTGAAATGCGATTTTTCATCGTTAGGATCCACTCCCCACATACTTGTACGAAGGAAGGTTTATTATGTTTATGCGATTTTAAGAATATATACAGTTACTGCTTATGAGTGTAACTTTCATTCATTAACGGTGAACAGGATAAGAAACAACAAAATATGCTTGTAACTGGTGGAAACCAACGAAAGAAGTTTTCGTAACTTTATAATGAAGGGAAATAAACAAAGTCAGACACTTAGTGACATCTACGACTAAGGATTTAATATTTTCCTAGCATTTTGTTATGCATATACTTCATAGAAGTTTATTGTAAGTCGCTCAAATATTACGTCATCATCCAGTGGAAGGAGCGTTGGGGTTCAAGCTTTTCTTGTTTTTGCTGATCGTCTATGTATTTGGGATAGGGCATCTCCTTCATTTTGCTTGCAAAATGGAGGAGGAAGAGGTCTAAAATGACTAAAAATCCGCTGACGTAATATTTGAACAATGATACGTATTACTGTTGAGAATTAATGGTTAGGTGTTGAGTTCCTAAAATTTATCATGACAATGTAATTCATTCGCTTTTCCAACAAATTTCAAACTATGGAAGTTGATTTTGTACTCCGATC
>JAGDQP010060446.1:0-12204 GCA_022664845.1 Lepisma saccharinum
AATGAATAAAACATTATATCCAGTTATTTACAAAATAATTTTATTCGGAACATTTTGTATGAATATAGTGTTGGTTTACCTTTAGCACTCATAATTGCTTGAACTCCGGACGCAAGTGACCGATCCAAGTCCTGAATGCTGGTGAGTGAAATTTGAAACATTATTCATGCACCGCAGCGTCCAGCTGAGTTAGAATCAAATGAGGTGGAAATTTACATCGAATTCTGGTTTCCAAAGCAGGTTTAGTGTTATTTAGGTCTAGAGACAGCTTGGGCCAGGGAAAATGTTGAACCTCTTCAGCGTAATCGTGAAGCCACTCTTGAGCATGACCGGTGATGTGAAAGGGGCACTTTTATCCAGGAATGGAGCAGTCCCATTTATAATTAAAAGTCTGTGCCATTGGGTGGACTTGGTTGTCCAAGATATCTCTTTACACTGCTTCTGTGACCTAACCGTGTAGTATAGGAAATATTCTATACTAATTTCACTAAAACCTTTCATTCACAATATTCTGATGCAATTATGTGTAAGACATAGTTGATTTCATCTTCATTCGGCCATATATTTCAATATATTCAGATTTAAACATTCCCAAGTTGGTGGTCGCAAAGTACATAAAAGTCCTTTTTATTCTTAATTATATTATTATTTCTGATGATAATCTCAGCTATACTTTGCTTGCACCTTGATGCGACAAATACAGTGCAAATTCTCAAATTTAATCATTTCGAAAACTGGCGGCTTTTTCTTTGTAACGTTCCATATCTTCGCTATTGCAATTGCGCTTTCCATTTTCGGATGTAGTATTATGTAAGATTTCGTTTGTTTCATCTTGACACAACAATTAGGTGTGAGATAGTAAAATATTAAGGAAATATCAAAATGGTTACCATAATAAAGAGACGACACGTATCTTTGATATTCTCAGATAGTTATTTTTCTGCTAAATGCCGTATTTTTACGTCTCAATCCTTTTTTTATTTTGCTTTTCGAAAAAAAACGAAACTGGTGATCTAAGGGCCAAGGATGGGTTTGATGCTCCTCACGAAAACAATTTGTTCCTCGATTTCGAATGAGGAGAACGAATTTGAAGTTATTTTTCGTGTACCTCATCTCTACAAAAAGGCTCCGTCACAAGTGTGCGTGTGTGTTTTATTCGAGTGTGTGTTTGTGCAAAAAAATGTCTTTTCCACAAAGGTAAATGTAATCCCGTAATCCGGGTAAGTGTGTTTAAATTTGAATTAACTCTGTCGGACTTAATGGCCCCTGAACAATTTTACACGCAGTATTCGTATGTCATTCTGTCGAATTTTACCAATTTTTTTAGTTGTTCCCGTATCGGTCTCGGGTGACTACAACGCGACGTTATCCTTGGCATATGACTACCTATCACCGTACTGCACTGCATTGAACGGAAACCAACGCCAGATAATCATAAGTGGTTTATAAGTTAGTGATTTTTTGCCATTTCCTCTTGAACTACTGGCGAATTGTAAGTAATATCTGACACATTAACTTAATTTTGATGCCAAATGTAAATATATCTTCTAGATCTGAGTGCTACATTTATACAATTATTTGTTACTTTGAGAAATAAATAATAAAATACTTTGATCGGGTTCTCTCATATAATAAATTGGAGTGAACGTTAACAGCACTAACAGAAACACAAGAAGTGATTGTGGAAGTTGAAGAGATTGGAGTGAGCCGTTAAGTTCTTATTCAGAAACTACACGTCAGGCAAGCAGGAAAAATAAACAGATGTTCTGTAAAGACTATGGAATATTCCAGTTAATTGTTGCATGACTCTTCTTCTCTGTCGCTAATAAATACCTCCTTCAGCCACCTGAAAATATTTTTGGCCAAAGAAAAGTAGACTGTTCGTTTCATATTTATAATTCGTATAAAATACATGGGTAGATTGACTAAAATGTCGGAAATAATAAGCAGTGTCGTATCCTTTCCATGGCAATTCTATCTGAATTGAATTTATTTGGGTACGTAATTATAGACTTAATTTTAAATAGCGTGACCTGAAGCTCTGACTAATTTTAGCCCTGAAATTTGACTATGTAATTGCAGTCTTAATTTATGGACTATCCTCTGCATTGTAACTCAATTCCTTTGTAATTGTAATATTTTGTATTGTAGCAATGCAGTTCTAGTAAACCAATGTCCGAGAGTAATCTAGATAAACTTATTCAAGAGTTAAGCCCCGATGATCTTGATCAGTCGATAGAAATTGTAAACCAGTTACAAAAGGTTTTAGTCAATGCTGACGGAAGTGAAAGTGCTGGAGACTTCTCAGAGATTCACCCAGATGTAAAACAGGAAGAATCCGATATTGTATTAAGTGCACCCGGAAATCCTCTTTCGGAGGTGAGTTCGCAAACATATGTATTTTCTGGGCTAGTTTTAACATTTATTTTAAAAACCTTTCTTAAAGTAAGTAGTTTCATAGTATTTTAATTTGTGGAGGGTTATTCCATAATAATTCCTTTTAATTGTGTACTACTTTGCATGAGGTAAAAGTTGATATTTCTGCCGAGTAGATGACAGTCTTACTTTTGCAAGTGAATTAACGTTTAAATATGTTCAATTGTTGAGTTATTGTAAATTTTCCCATTAATATAATATTTTAATTTCAGTACACATTTGTTTGTTTCATACGTTTTCCTGCATTACTTTTCAATTGTAAAGAATGTTTGGTGCAACTAACATTCGCTAAATAAGGTTTGGCGTGCAGGTCATATATCCTTCGTGCCAGATATTACACACTTCATTTCCCGTAACTCCAGTTCTATTCCGATCGATGATAAAAAATTGAGAATTCAGAGACAAACTACATTTACTAAACTATGTTAAATTTTATTTCATTGATTAATTAGTCGCAAGTGATACATTTCTGAATGTACATTTCTGACACTTGAATAGGACTAAGACAATTATTTGACTAACATTTGAAACTCACCCCATTATTTTACCAATGTAGTCTTCCTTGACTTCAACACGACCGGCCAACTTGATCCTCCACTGATCAAGTATCCTCAAAATAGAAATATAAATGACTTAGTTGTCAAACACTTAGCAACTTCATTGACTGGGTTGTCGTCGGGACATCATCGACCAGGTTCTGAAACAGGAAGTAGACATAGGGAGTCTGGTCTGTGATACAGATTGGGTAGTTAAGCATTATGAAGCCACACTCCTTGATAGCATCCTGCTTTTTAAATTATGTATTCGGGTGCATTGTCATGGATCAGCAACACACCCGCCGACAACTTTCCAGGGTGTTTCTGTTTAACAAGCGCGTGGAAAGACATCAGCGAGGAATTATAGGTATCTCCAGTAGACATTTATTTGTGTTGTATGGCTTACCAAAAGCACAAGACCTTCTGTTCCAAGTAATCGTTGGTTTGGTCTTTGTATCATGTTGGTGGACCCATGTTCCATCACGTGGTTATTAAAAGTCTTGAGCAGAAGTTATCTGGGATTGCTCTAAGCATGTCTAAATTCTCTTCGGCAACGCCATCGAAAAATATATTCTGCTCAGGTGTCAACATTCGTGGCGCTCACCTGGAACTAACCTATGAAATACTAAAGATTGTATGGGTCATAGTGCGAACTCTGGTAGTTGAAATATAATGTTTGTGAGCTATTACCTGACCTTTACTGCCGATTTTTCAAAATCATGGTTTTCATTTTTGGGTCATTTCATTTAAAGTAACCACCAAACGCGGCCGTGAAAATGGGTTATATTCAAAATATGCCCTCTCTCACTGAAACTGCTTAGCGCAGAAATTCACCTTATATCAAAAAAGTGCATTACTACCATAAACAGCACACATTCCTCAGTAGATTTTTTGCCTTATTTCCTTTATTTGCGACGAATTTTATCGTTCGAACAAGCTCCAAGTTACTTATATTTACTGTTGACCCGCACGGGTCCGTAATTACTATCTTCTCAATTCAAGCGCTTTTAGAAGTGTTATTTGCATCTCCCTCTGTTGGTTGTCCAGACCTGCACATGCACAAGCAGCTATGTTTATCTTGATCAACTCGAACCTCATTGAGCTCCATATCATCCACAAGTGCCTTAATGCCTAGTTTCCACTGGTGGCCCTTCACTAATGGATCTCGGCTACATATCCCATCAGCTATGACAGCTTCCACTGCGTTAATCCTCGACCCATTTTGCTTACGTTGAAGCTCTTGTCTTACTAGATTCCATACTTGGTGGTCGCGTACTAATTCTTCATTCCAGATCCTCATGCGATCCGCATCCTGTTTGTGGTGTCTTCAGAGTAGTCACTGTCCTCCTCAGAATTCCGTGCTTTACTTGTGTACTGGTTTCCCCTTAAAATTGTTGACTACCTCTTCCGGGCAATAACCTATGACCGTATGGATATCTATTCTCAATTTCTCTTGAGGGTGTGTCGTCGCCCAAAAATCCGGAGGCTGCTGAAAATCTCCGTCTCCTTTATCCTTTCCTATAACTGGTTCAGAAAAGCAAACCCATTGTTCACCATTGGAGTCATAGTTCTGATTTGGTGCTTGGTCTCATTCCTTTGGGTTGCCAACCATCTCTTCATCATAGCCCCACATTGATTTATGCCCCACAGTCTATTCATATTCCTGCTTGTATCGTTGCGATGTTCCATTATCTTCGTTCTTTTCCTCCAGGATAATGGCAGCTTCTAGTGGAATCCTTAGCGTGTCGCAGTCTCGACGGGTGTGTTTACCCCCTCAGGCTTATTGGTTGCATCACTTTTTCGGTCTGTCCTTTATCTTCCTCACCAAACGTTCTAGCTCATTCTGACCCACTTCTGATCCATCATCGGAACCATCGCAACTGCTCCATGTACTTCTAAGGTCACTGTCCCATCCTTAAAATTAA
Source organism: Lepisma saccharinum (assembly GCA_022664845.1). Taxonomy (NCBI): domain Eukaryota; kingdom Metazoa; phylum Arthropoda; class Insecta; order Zygentoma; family Lepismatidae; genus Lepisma; species Lepisma saccharinum. The sequence goes on from JAGDQP010060446.1 coordinate 4,898, forward strand.
ATTGGGAGTGAGACTTCGTGCGCAGTACAATCTTAGGCGTAAGAGAAAAGACTATGCAATGTCCCAGTTAATTGTTCCACGACACTTCTATTTAATGACTTCTCTGCACTAATTAATATCTCTTTCAGCCATCTGAAAGTATTTTTGGCCAAAGAAAAAAATTCTGTTGCATATTCATAATTCAAATATAATACATGGATACTAATATAAACTTATAACCCCAGCATATGCGAGATAAACACTTATTGAACACCCAACACAACGTACAGATGTCTATTTAGAGTTCTGCTTCGAAGTGATTGACTACAGTGTCGGCATTCTGAAGCAATGTTGTGTTATTTATTTCCACGGTAATTCCATTTGAATTCAATTTAATATGTTATTGCAGACATAACTTTAAATAGAGGAAGTTGGTTTAAGGTGAACAAAAACACTAGAATTCTTAAACGAATATTTAGATACGCATCTTACATTAGCGTACAATAACTATCTTCCTTGACTAATGTTGCTCTGAAATTTGTATATCTAATAGCCGTCTTAATTTATAGATTATGCACTACATTGTAACTCATTTTCTTTGTAATAATAAAATTTTGTATTGTAGCAGTGCAGTTCCAGTGGATCAATGGCAGAGAGCAATCTAAATAAACTTATTCAAGAATTAAGCTCCGATGAACTTGATCAGTCGATAGAAATTATTAAACAATTACAAAAGGTTTTAGTCAATGCTGATGGAAGTGAAGGTGTTGGAGAATTCCCAGAGATGCACCCAGATGTAAAACAAGATAAAGAATCTGATATTGTATTAAGTAACCCTGCAAGGTCTCTTTCGCAGGTGAGTTGTTCCCAATCGCATGGATTTGCTGGAATAATAAATGTGTTTTAAAATACTTTCTTGAAGTATATTAATTAGTTGCGTTGTCTTTGGATTTGTGGGGTGATACTCCAGTATATTTACGTATAATTGTGTACTACGTTACATGAGGGGAAAGTTGATTTATCTCTCCAATAGATTACAGTCTTACATTTGGTGGTGAATGGATGTGTAAATATGTTTAATTTTTGAGTTGTTGAAAATGTTCCTATTGATATAATATTTAAATCTAAATACATATGTGTTTGTTGTGTCGTATGTTTTTCTCAATTGCTTGGCAGTTGTAAGAAATGCTTAAAACGATATATATCGTTCTTCACCTAATGATTACTTCCGTCATCTTAATTTGGTTTAACAAGCCTTCGCTAATTGCGGTTTGGAATCCTTCGTGTCACATAATGCACACTTTATTTCCCGCAAACTCTAGTACTTTTCGGATGAATGATACGAATTTGTGAATGCAGAGAAAAACTACATTTACTAAACTATGCTAATTTTTATTTTATTGATTTATTATTCGCAAGTGATACATATTTGCAGGACAGTTAGATAGGACTAACACAAAATGTTATTTTTTATTCTTAGAGTACGGGAATAAGATTTTGATTCGGCAGCGTAAATACTTAATATATTTAGGGTATTTGGAGACTTTTCCGTTAAAGTTTATTTAATTTCCGCCGTTTCAAAAAGTAGATTTGCGTTCTCCAAAATATGTGGTTTGTGGATATTGAATGACCATGAAGCATATATCTTAGAGTTTTAGAAAATTATAACATCCTAATTTAATTGGCATGAATGTTAATTGTTTAGCATATGTTTCGTTTGACGTACGGTTTCTTTCTACAAGGAATTAAAAAAAATATTATATTTTGTAGGGAATAAAATATAATATAATATTTAAACTATGAATGCCATTTCAGTTTCATTTTGTGAATATAATTTTAGTAATGCATAGTTCTCGGGGGCGAAAGATAATCAGTTCCTGCCTCCGGTATTAATTAAACCTGAATCCTTTTATGGTATTACACCTTCAGCCAGTAATCTCGAGTAACTAAATTCTATTATTCAAGTTGAGGCTTTAAAACTTGTAACAAAAGTGAAGAGCATAAACGAATATTTAAAAACAATTGATGATGGTAAATTAGGATGAGTAGAAGATATGTTAACTAAATACACGCTTATTTGACGTTAAACTTCCCGTACAGTTCAATATTCAGGCTTAAAGCGGTACCAGCTTTGCCTCGATTGATAGTAGTTTGTAGAAAAACTTAAACGCTCATTTTAGTCGTCTCTGCATTACAACTCGATTTATTTATAAGAGTTCGCAGCCATTCAGTTCAGGTTCATCTAATACAGAGAGTAATACAATTTTACAGGAATTAAGATACGGCGAAACTGATTAATCGATTGCAATTTCTGAAAAGTTACAAAAATCTTTCGGCATATCTGATGAAACTGAAACGTATCAGGAGTATTTGTGTAGTATACTGGAAAAGCAGAAATGGTAACAAAAAACTTTTTTATATAATTAAATAACTATTTGGTAAATTTCACTGTTATGTTTTTTTCTAAGTCAGATACGCTACGAGAGTATTACGCTCTTACGAGTTTGAATTTAATTAAAGCCTTTAGGCAATTATGGCTCAGGCCGTATCGATGATGATACGATGAAACAAGTGGGAGGAAACATTAGTACCCCGAGGAAACCAACACACCCGGTTTTTGTCCACCACAAAGCCCACATGGCACGAGCTGGATTTTAACCGACGAATCAAAGCGCGAGGTGACCAATCTACCATCTGAGCCACTGCGGCCCTTTTCCCTTACGAGTTGATTACGGTAACTATTATTGATGTTTCCATCTAACTGATAATATTTATACAGGAGAGAGCCTCTACAATTCTATCTTATACCGACAGTACTTTAGATGCACTTTTACATCAGATAAGTGAAGTTAGGCGATGACCAAACGAAATCCTACTTTAAATATTCCTATAATCCTATTTTTAATACTTTTTAAGGTTCTAAGTACTGATAATTCTTGCTTATATGTTGATGTTCTTATGATGTAATGAAAATATGCACTGCCGATACTAACTACGTAGCACATCCCCTAAAACCATACATGCCGTAGAAAATATGTTCAGTACGTCTTATGCTTTAGTGTATATTTGAGAACAAAAATAGAACTACCTAATTCACAGGTTAGTGTTTCGTCTGATATCGTTGGGATCCGAAATCTATTAGAGTATACGTGAATTCAAATTTCGATTTCTATTCCCTTTTGAATCCTAACAAGTGCAATAACTGTGGAATATCCCCTATTTCAAAACTAGAAAGCTTTTGAAGTTAGTTCAAAATATATTTTAGAGGTTTACTGATTACCTTGTTCTGTACAATTATTCTTGTTTAATCCATAGGATATATTATAAGTAGGAAATACTTCTTCAACCGACTGTCCAGTTATGCGTTTTCTCTTGAGAATCTCATTTGTAATTATAAATATATCGAACTTATCCTTTGACAGATTTAATAATTTAGTAGTCTCTAATAATTCAATTTATACAATTGTAAATAAACTATCACGTGCTGGATTTTAATTTATCTGCAGTGTCTACAACTGTGATTTACTTACATATTTCCTAAATATATTTTTCAGGATAGTAGCGGGGAATATAATGACAGTAAACAAACACGTAACGAGGACAAACATTTAGATCAGTTATCATCCAACTTAATATCAAATGTCATTTCGCACTTTCCAGAGATGCTTTCTTCCGATATAGAAAATATACCAAAAACAACTTCGCGTATTTATAAAAATATTGAAGGTATTATTAGTAGTAGCATAAAACAACAAAATGCCGACAAAATGTTAAATTTGTTTCCTGTAGAAGCATCTTTAAATAATAGCAAGGTATCTAAAGACATTAGTGAACCATCCCGTGTCGAAGAAAGAGTTTACTGTAAGACAGACCCAGATGAGTCCCCAAAATGCGCTAGTTTGACACGGAAAATGAGAATACGTCCAAACAACAGGTCTTTCGATTGTAAAACACATGGAACTAATTTTACGAAATCAAGTAACTTGAAACAAAACATTAGAATTCACACAGGTGAAAGATCATTTGACTGTAAAAGCTGTGGAGCTAAATTTACCCATTCCAATAGCTTGAAACGACACATGAGAATCCACACAGGTGAACGACCATTTGATTGTAAAAGCTGTGGAGGTAAATTTACGGATTCCGGTAGCTTGAAAAAACACTTGAGAATCCACACAGGAGAACGACCATTTGAGTGTAAAAGCTGTGGAGCTAAATTTACCGATTCCAGTAGCTTGAAAAAACACTTGAGAATCCACACAGGCGAACGACCATTTGAGTGTAAAAGCTGTGGAGCTAAATTTACCGATTCCAGTAGCTTGAAGAAACACATGAGAGTCCACACAGGCGAACGACCATTTGAATGTAAAAGCTGTGGAACTAAATTTACTCAATTAGGTAACTTGAAAAGTCACATGAGAATCCACACAGGAGAACGACCATTTGAATGTAAAAGCTGTGGAACTAAATTTACCGTTTCCAATAATTTGAAACGACACATGAGAATCCACACAGGTGAACGACCATTTGAGTGTAAAAGCTGTGGAGCTAAATTTACCGATTCCAGTAGCTTGAAACAACACATGAGAATCCACACCGGCGAACGATCCCAATCCATCCAGTTGAGAAAACACATGAAAGTACACAAACGCTAACATCATTTTGACTGCAAAATAAGTAGAAGTAAACTTTATAATACAAGTAGCTTAAAATGATCTTCTGAATTTACACAGGATGTTAATTTTCTGCACTTTCCTCTTGAGGAGAATCGAAAGCAACTGGTGCGATGTAATCTATGTTCCCCTTAACCTGGCTTTAGGTCGGAAGCACGAGCTTGTGAAATATAACTCTGTATGTTTTCTACCAAGCTCAACAATTGTACAGCAAACATAATTCAGACATCATGCCATGGATAGCTTTAATGTTATAGTATTGACGAGATGTAACCACATTAGGCTAATGTACCTCCAAAATTATCTGACGACATTTTCCCCACATTTTCTTGCAAGACAAAAACGTTTAAAGGCCATAAATAATATTACAATGAAATACATATATTTACTTATTAAACAAAATCCCAGAAACAGCTCTAGAACGTTTTTATACTGAAATATTAAACAGTTAATTTCGAACATTAAAACTCAGTGGTAGAGTGCTCACCTCTGGTGCGGGAGATCTCCGGTTCGTTGCATGCGGACTTTATGGTGGAAAACAGTATTCGTGGGTTTTCTCCATGTTCTTCAGTTTTCCTCTTTCCACCAATTATTCCATCACCATTCATTCTGTCTGAGCCAAAGTTGCCTACATGTATTGAATGATGTCAAACTCGAGTGCAATTCAAATAATCACAGTTACTTACAACGTTGTATCAAAAACAATAAATATTTCATTCTATCTCCCTAGAATGTAGTTTCATTGGAAGAAAATAAGCGGTTAAAATGTTTAGTTGTATTAACCATTGCTTAGAGATTGTATAGTCGGTCCGTTTACTACATCTCTTAAATATCACTTTAAGTTTATATTCGATTTTCAATGGCAACTTTCCGCAGGGCCGGATCTAGAAATTTTTGAGCCCTCTGCATAATACTTGTATATATCCATCCATCTTGAATAAGAAAACAGCTTTCTAATAATTCTGATATACTTTAATAATAAAAAGAATCTAAAGGGTAAAAGTTTCGTAAGTACACCACCAGCTTCTTCAGACTTCACTCTACAAATATGGAGTGACCAAAGTCTGAGGAAAAAGGTCAGAAGCTTCCGAAACTGTTACGCAAGGTTAGAAACCGTGGTTCTATTTGCAGAGGTAAGAAACCATTTATTTTAGGTATGTTTGCGTTGTTGTAGATGATGTAGTTTTGTTAAAGCACCTTTCCTAGTAGACGCTGTGTGCAGTACGGTCCATTCTCTTCTGCTCTTGTGTACAAAAATAAATTATCTGATGTATTGCTGTTATTTTTTTTAAATATTGCGTTGGATTGCCTCTTGTTGAATTGGATTTAAGTATAACTTTAAGGATCTTTCAGTCGGATCGGCATATGGGAAAAGTAGCGGTTAGGATCCTACGCTCCTGAACAGCGTCAAATGAAGCTTCTTTTTCTCTTCGCTTGCCTGTGAAAGAGATTGCGGAGTAAAGTTGGCAACATCGTAACGGCCCTTCCGCTTTCTCCGCAAACCAAGCCTAGTTTGTTTTCCTCTCGCGTCTTCATCCGCATCTATTCTTTCACTGTGTATAATGTACTTTAGGAAACTACCACTTATTTTTATTTTTTAGAAGTTATGTATTTACCCTTGTCATGCAAGGAAATGTTTTAACTATCTACCTTCCTTTTCCATGTTCAGTAGAAGTCATTGAATTAGTTTGTATGACTACTAAAACACTTTAATTCTGAGGTTATGGCGAAATAGAGGTGAAATGTAGACATCATTATTTAAGACGGTTTCCTAAAATTAGCAATTTTCGATTTGTACAATTTGCAGGGGAAATTTTTCTCTGAATGCAGGGAACCGTATTTTCTATCCGTTCATATACCAGAATTGGGGGATATTTCAGAGAACACAGCCACCAAAGATTTTGCAGAGAGGAGCAAATCGCAATCATTCCCCGCTTCAAAGCCAACACTGGAGATTAGTGAAAACCGCTTTTCTTTGTCTTTATAAATAATTTTCTGATTGGTTGCTAATATTGAAGAAAAAGGAAAATTCAATATTTTTAATAATTTATTTGTTTTCTGTTGTTGTTGTTGGCCATATAGTATAAACTAACCTTCTTGTTACCTTTTGCTTAATGATTTTTTTACCAAATTGTCACTCTTAATCGTTTTTTGGTAAGCTATATTTCTAGCCTGTATTTTGAAACAAACAGGCAACATAGGGTACCGGATAGGGGCCTATCGGGCATAGATACGCATGAGTTCATTTTCAAGCCCGCTTGCGATTAGGATGAGTTACCAATTGAAACGCGTGTTTCTTTCTAAGGTTAGGGCTGGATTTCATGTAATGTGCGATTTGTATGAATAGCCATTTGAAACACGTGCCACACTTACCGTACAATACAACACGTTATAAAACACGTGTTTCAATTGGCTTCTCACCCAAATCGCAAGCAACGCAAGATTGAATAAAAAGCAGCCCGAATAGTTAAAATACGCACACTTATGAAGATAGTGGGAGTTGTAAATTCATAGAGCCTCTGTCTAGAAATAGAAGGAGGATTTATTCTCTATATTAGTTACTTCTGTTAAACGGTGTTTGAAGATGCTTTAAATACTATTACTTTGATCGTTTCGGATATACAGAACCCAGAATGTGATGCAAAACCAAGGGAG
>JAGDQP010060447.1:0-12204 GCA_022664845.1 Lepisma saccharinum
ATTTTCTTTTTTGTTCATTGTTGAAACAGCTTCATTGTTATAGGTTTCGATATCCACAACAATGAAACGATTTCAACAATGAAGGAAACCGAAAATAAATAATCGGCGTCGATCATGCTCTTGAATTGGTTATGAACTTTCATCCCTGAAAGTTTGAAATCTCTATGCTTGAATTTATAGGAGCAGCAAAGAAATTTCGTGCAACTCATTAGACATATACGGAGATAGTGCTGCCATCTTTTGCTAAAGATCGTTGCTTTAGAATATCCTTAAATAAATACGTTTACAAAACTTAGCCATTGTATGCTGATCATTTTTAACTCTACGGTCATATTTACTAAACATTATCCAGATATTGTGTCCATGTTTTTATTTTATAATTTGTTCAAACGGCGTACATACGTTAAAATTCAATGTTCTGTCTTAACGCTATTTTTAATATGCTTATGGTAAATCTATTCATACATTTTGGGGAGAGTTATAACAAGTGTTTAACCACAGCCATGGCCTGAAATTGTCGACTCATATGCATATTATATTATCTCGGAAATGGAATGTTTTGTACTCCGTGTTTAAAGAGACTTTTAGTGTACCGATATTGCTTTTTACCTGTAGAATGTCTTCAGAAATTATGTAATCGAATTCTATTACACTCTTTACAGTATATATAGGGCGATTCAATGAGTCCGTACCACTCCCATAACTCGGGGAGAATTTCACGTAAAGTTTGGAAACAAAAAGCGCAATAGCATAACTTCATGTGCAGAATTACACTATGATACTTGCGTGACCAGTTGCGTCCAGGAAATACTATTGAAGCAAGAACGTACATTATAGTATAGAACATTTACAGAACTGAATTACGGTATTTGGTTAAAAAAAAATAGACGTATACAAGAAATAAATCTTAAGAGGAGGGCAACTCAAACGTCTTGAAGTGCAGTCAATTTTTATTTTGTTTCGACTAGGCTCAATTCTAAACAACTTTCATGTGAAACACAAACACAGCTTTATAATATCTACCGCTTGGGAGTTACCGGAACTATTCTAATTACATATGATACCTCTCAAACGATAGATAGTATGAAAATATAAAATTAGCACTCACTCTTAATTAGAAATCTTGAATTCCTTACTCAACAGAGGTATTTCCTGAACGATACTGATCTTTTAAGTGCCATAATTCAATTTTGCTTATAATTATTTGTTTCTAAGGTGTATGTCAGTTACTTTCAGACTTAAAAACCAAATACGGACTTACTGATTCATTCTGTATGTAACGAAGAATATATAAAACAACTACATTTATTTACTATGTCTGTGTATAGAACAAAAAAATTACCAATCTTCTGTAGTGTTAATACTCTGCCAACATCCTTGTACCTAAGATACAAACTTTTAAACCATTTATACACATTTCATTCGTATATTTACTTCATTATGGTTATATAGAATATTGTGTGCGTTTCGAAGTGTTTTTTTTATTACGATGTGATCTTGAGATCCATCTTAACTGTGTCACTAGAAAGTCTAGTAAAGATAAAACACTGTCTACATGTAGTTCCGAAATAACATGTCTGGTTGGAAAGAGTTAAAATATATTGTGGTGCAGATTTTTTTTTTATTAAGAAATAAACCAAAGATTTTAAATATTATTTATGAAGTAGAAAGGATTTTGTCTGTATATTGTTTGTAATATTAAAAGGAGAGACAAAACAATAACAACAAGGAATATGTTCTTGTTCTGTCTTCCGTTAAACAACTCAAGAGAAACATTATAGCCTTCAGGGCAAGCATGCATAGCGAATTTAAAGGTTTTCTTTTTTGTCAGTATTTGTTCAAAATGCTGCTTTTCCTCTGCTCCTTTTTTTTGTACATTTTTTATTCTTTTCCAGCATCTTTCATTTTTTTTTCTTGTTGTTAGTTTTTTCTCATTCCAAAAAAGAGAATGAAATGAGAAATTGCTTTCGTGAAGCCTTTACTAGTAATCTGATTACCCCAATCATCAAAGCGCATAAACTAATATTAGGGTCGTTTTTTATCCATACTTTTTCCTCCTCCTTTCCGTTGTAATACATATAGCCTAACATGAATTGCCTGTAGTAAAGAAAAAGATGATTGCTGCTTTTTTAATATATATATATATATTTTTACATCGTTGTTCTTTCTACGTAGACAAAAGCTCTTCGAACTTCAAGACAAATATCCTGTAAGCGTCTACCTTTCCCTTTTCTTTTTCTATTTTTATAATGCTTTAAAAACTTCATCTACTGAAATGGAAAAGGATCTTTCGAGAACCCTATTTTTAGTCTTATATACGTATATATATATATGATCCCTTGCACTGCAGATAATAAAAAGTATCCTATGTTTTGTTAAGCTTCTTTTAAATTCCGTAATATTGTTAACTTTTGCCTTCAACCACCTAATCTCTCTGCCTCTTTGTTGATAGGATGGAAGTAAAATAACACTCCTGGGGCTTCTTTGTCTTTTGGAATCAACTTACAGATGTGTTCGTTCTTTCCAATTATTATCTAATAAATATAGATGTCAATTAAGTCAATGACCCGCTGCGGTTTTCCAGCTTAAGTTATTGAAACATCACTTCATCAGTTTTGTTTCTGCTTGTACTAAATGAAGAAAATTTATTATAAAGAAACATTAAATGTCATCAGTTGGAACAAAGTAAAACCTGGTCTGAAGCAGTCGATGACAAGTCTAGTCCGTCCCAGATGTTCAGTACCGTGGGGACATGTTATTGTGAGTAATGAGGCTATAAACCCAGAAATCCGGAATTACAGTTATGAACATAGCTTCGAAGAGTATGGTTACGTGTTAATGATTTAACAGCATTTGTACGATTTTTCTTTCCTATGTTGGAATCTCACATACATATTTAACGTGTGTGGGCGTTAGGACGTTTTTTACAAGTCTTTTTTTTATTTAATTGAATTACCTTTCTGATCTCTAATTTTTATCCTCCAATGACAACAACATGTATTTGCTTCTCTTTCTTCCAAATTCCATCATACTTGCTTCCTAATACATTAGATCGTATCTTCCTGTTCATTCCAAGTCTTGTATTTCATTATATTTCTTTGTAATCTATGTTTCTCCTGTTTTGTCTGTCTCTCTTTGAACTCTATCATTCACCTTCCTGTATATATATTTAACCTTCTTCTGTACCTATATAGTTCCACTTTCTTCTCTCTTTCATTTTTTTTAACATTTCTTCTTCAAGCCATTCTTTCTTATTTCTCCCCTCTATTACTTCATCTGCTGCATCAAACATACAGTGTTTTAAATAATCCCACTGTCCGTTAGTAATTTTCTTCAAACTTTTCCACAATTTCACAAATTTATATTTCATTTACTCGTTTTTGAACTACTCCAGTGCTAATTTTCTCATTCCTGTAATTTTTCTACCTAAGTTTTTCAATTTTATGTCTACCTCAGCTAAGACTGAATTAAGGTTAGAGTTAATATCGGCTCCAGGGAGAGTTTTCTCATTCTTCAAACAGTTTTTAAACCTGTCCTAAATTAGCTTGTAGTCGGTCTCAAACCTTTCGTTGTCTGGACAAATCTCTGGTATATCTTCTTCTTTTATGTTGTTCAAACTACGTGTTTCCCACCACTATTTGTTACAAAAGTCAGCTACTGTCTGGCCTAGTGGATTTCTCTTTCCACACCTATAATATTTTCCTACTGTTTTTCCAATCTTGTCTTTTACCTTTCAGGACGATACATGCGTCGTTCTGTTCTCTCTGAATCAACTCATCCAAATACTGGTAGTTTATTTGGACCCCTTCTTCAGGATGTTTAGTTGTAGACATGTATATCTGAATTACTGTATAACTAGGTCCTTCCATGTTCCTTTCAGCCGTATCATCATGATCATGCGCTCATTGGTATAGTCTGCTGTCATGATTTCTTTTAGACGCTTTCCGAGGATTACGCTTACTCTATTTCTCCTTCCTCTTTTCGGTCCGCAATGAAACATCCTATATACTTCATCTCGAATGTCGTCAGTTTCTTGCAGTCTTACTGACAAAGTCCTACTGCATGCTTATGGTTTCTCCACTTCTCTGTTTCCAACAATGGCTGGACGTTTCATGTTCTGATCTTTAATCTTATCTTCTTGCCTCTGTTCTTGTTTCCTTGTATTTCATTCGGTTTCCTTCTTTGCGTATAACCTCCCAAGGCATCCCTATCCCGGATATGCGATTGCTCCGGCATATTTTGTCTTGGAACAAGTCATTGGGCTTTATATTGTGGCGTGAAACTAGGGAAAATAATCTGACCCTTGCCGAGGTATTTACCTTCAGCCTCAGAGTGGTAATGGTAATACCGCTTACCTTCAGGATGATTTTTTCGGGGCTATCTTCACTTAGCCTTTGTAGATGCCTTTACTAACTGCAAGGCAGCTGTACTAATTTTGGTCCGCCACGACATATTTCCGGATACGAAGTCGATCATATTTCGTAATTGGAATAAATTACAATGAAACTGAAAATAATTGTATTTCAATTGGAAGTTTATGTTAAAGATTGGTTAATTTGGTGCAGTTGGCTATACAGAATACATGTAATAGGCCTAGGCAGGAGAGCATTAGTAGTAGTAAGATGTAATTCGAAATTGATCACCATTGAGATTAAGTCACTGAATACTTTATAAACAGTGGTGATAATTGAGTTAATAACAGATTTTGCAAACAAGATGGAGTTATATATTATGCACGAACTATTCTGTTAGGTAAGTAATTAATTACCATATAATGCAGGTAAATTCCTCATCAGTTGATAGAGCACGTGATTGCGAAATGAAATGAAACGCAACCTGTCTCTTTCCATTTATTCGACTTGTAATTAACGTCATAAATTAGTTTGTGAGCTTTTAAGGAAAGCACCTACAGTCTTATTTAAAGGGACACAAACCCGGGATCACGCCCACGGAAAGCGATCATACTGACCATCGGACAACTGGACGCTTTTCGATTTCTTCTTTACTCATGACAGTGACGATTGCTAAAAAACTAGAGGGTTTAACAAACTATCTCAGTCAATACTTAAACTCAGAAAATGAAAATTCATCGTAAATAGTGTACGGAGTGCATGAATTACGTAAAAATCAACACATTTATTGTTACTTATTCGGAAAAGATCATTTATGCCATCATATTGTGAGATGCACTCATTAGATAATTTTGATTTAATGAATACGTTTGTCTTGCAGTAACATCGCTCAATAAGATGTTACAGTGCTATTCACAAAAATGTAAATTTTATTGGATTGGCAACACTGTAAACCAGATGACGATCATTTTTAGTTCCTCACTTGTAATTATTTATTTGTATTACGCCACTGTAGATAATTACGTTGAGATAAAAAATATCAAAAACAAAATATATGGGAGTAGGATCACCAGGAACTGAATAGGTCGCAAATCTGATCATCGGAGAAAAGAAATTCGAGGGAGTAATCAAGTTTAGATACTTAAGGAATTTAATAGACAAAAGCAACAGAATGAGTACCCGCATACAAGATAGAACACAGCACGCCAATATGAAGTTATTCAAAAGTAAATTAATATCCAAAACAGCGAAAGTATTGATTTACAAAACACTAGTTACACCGGTGGTAACATATGGTGCAGAAACCTGGGTAATAACAACAAAAGAAGCAGAGAATCTAAGAACATTTGAACGGAAGGTGCCAAGAAGGATATTTGAACCAGTAAATGAAAAGAGAAGATACAACGACGAGCTTGATTCCATAATCAAAAGTAAAACATAGATTCATAAGAGCACAGAGAATACAGTGGCTAAGCCACGTGGAAAAAATGACACACAGCAATGCCAAAGAAAGTTTGCAATGGAAGAATGTTCATGGGAAGAAGAAAAAGACAGACTAGATTAAGATGGATGGATGATGTAACGAAGGACCATGAAAGTGAAGGGATGGAGAGGTAAAATGAAAAACAGAAAGGAATGTAGGCAGATTATCGAGGAGTAAGTAAGTAAGATAATTACGTGGAACAAATACCCAAATAACAACCAGTTAGCTGATCATACGATTTTTTCTAATACGAACATAAAATGAGTGACGAAAATTAAGTGTCGTTTAGTTAATAAATCCATGGATCTAAACATAATTCGATCAGAGTGTATTCTAAGTTTAATGTTACACTTAACTGCATAGTGCTCCTGGAAATGTGGAATTTACAGGATTTTCCCAATGATTTGTCATCCTTTTATTTTTTGAAAGCAAATAAATACTGTAACCTTTTCATGTGAATGTTGATCTGAATTTTCTTTATTACATCCAAAAATATAGCTCATTTTGAGTTATACTTTACGTTAATAATGAGAAATTATTTCTACCTTGCTTTATGTCTAAAATAAAATTAATTTTAAAATTCAAACTTATTTATAAACTATAGAAGACATTTAAAACTAGCCATTTGGGGGAATATGTGGTACCTTTCTAACAGAACATTAAAACAATAAAAGCGAATCTAAAGAAGAACTGGCTGTAGATACATTTATATGTAAGGAAACTTTGAATACACGTTCCATGTACCTGCCACTTGCCCAACAGTTACATAACGCGAAATCGACAAAAAATGTACGGCATCTTACACCGATATTGTAACAAATGCGTTACTTCGATTTGAATTTATTTGTGGCCTTTAGGCATCTTAGGTTGAGGCCGGGATAGAGAATGTTGGAAGGTCCAGGGCCTAGTTTTGTAGGTGGTACCATCCCAGGATCAACCAAGTGTGACTGAAGAAAATCGTGGAAAACCTGTCAGGATAGGCGGTCGCTGGGATCTTTCCTAGGACTTCCGAATGCTCTGCCAACTTAGCTACAGCCGCTCGGTATAACTTATAGGTGTATGGACCGATTTAAAATGAACTTCCTGTGTGTTAGAAAGGCATGTTTGTGTCTTTAAGTCTATCGTAGTTTCTTTAAGATACATGATTTAGAAAAGGGTGGAAAAAACAGAAAACCCAATAATTTTATTAGTTGTAAAAGCTTATTAAACTTCCTGGGAGATAGTCAACCGAAACGACACTAAACATTGGAGTGTTACCTAACTCCAAGGATAATTTCAGAGTATAATATTTTTATTTGTTAAATGTCTTCAAAATGCACTAACATTTAAAAATATTAAAATTTCTCAACAAAAATTAAACAGCTTTCCAAAAATTGCACTAAAAAGTAAAACCATTACTTTTATTAGATATGTAATAATTCAAAAACTTTCTTTGAAGTCGACACGATAATAAAGACAGGCTAGCGATCTTACTTTTACATCAATTTTTAATAAAACTAATTTGAATAGCGTTACATTTAACTCCCTTTCCCCCGTGCATATCGGCCTTACCACCTAGCAGAGTTTATCAACCCGGTGACTTCAAGAAAGTTTGGAATTCTTACGTATGTGGAACATTTAGTAAGATATAAATTATGTTTATTTTTATTTTTTTTAACTTAATTTTATCTCTGCACATGAATGTATGTTCATATTTTCAGGGATTATAATTTAAGGCGGCAACTTATTTTTTGTACTGTTTGGGATCATTAGCAAACATTAACTAAAATTGATGTGGAAGATGGACTGCTTTTTTTTTTACTCTTTTTTCAAAGAAACGTATATACATGGAATTTACATTTACGGTTGAAGTCTCTTTTAAGATTTAAGTGTTATGGTTCTTTTTCAAGAGCTCGTTACTTGAATCAAGGGACCATAAACAACACCAAAATGTACTGTTTAGAGAACTAAAGCATGGGAGAAACCTGCCTCCTGGCTGAGCAGTGATATTGCAGAGATATATTGTTATGGATGCCTGTTTATTTCGAGCGGGATCATATAGTGGAGTCATTCCCTCGTTACATGCTGATAAATCGGCCCGTCACTTATATGAAGATGTGCTATCAGTGTACGCGTAAATATGAGGACATATCCTCAGCTGTTGTCCAATCACACGCTCTCTGAACCGCTGACACTGCTGGACAAATCGCCACGTTTCCGCTTCTGTACGCGCCACCAACTTCGCTGAAACGAATTCCATGTTTCGCATGGTTCCTGTCATGCACGCTAGGAGGGCAGCACCGTATGAATGACGGAGTACTAACGTTCTGCGGGGCTAGAGAAAAGTAAATTCGTTGCTCGAGCTATCGAGTCTCTTGTCTTTCTCGCTTTTTTTTCTTTTCCTTTTGTTCACTCTGTTTTCTTCTCTTCGACTATTTTTTCTCCCTCTCTTTTTGGTAGAAAACTGGCTCTATTCGTCTGTGATAGATTAAAGTACTTATCTTCGTAGGGGAACAAAAACTGTTAAGGAAATCCAGAGTTTGTTCAGTTCTTGCTACTGGAAACATTTCTCTCGAAGCTATTCTCGAGTAACAAGATTTTGTTTTAGCACTGGGAAACAAGTAAATGGATGATATTTCTTTTGACTTTTGTATTTGAAGAATCAAAAGTGTAGTTGCCCGTGGAGAAACTAAATTTCAACTTCGATTTTATGGGCGTTTTACGAACCTATATTATTTGAATCATGTTCATGTTTTGACAACAGAGGATAACCATTACAGGTATATTATACATTAGTATGTTCACAATATTTACATCTTCGTCTTCCATCCAGTCATAATCTTTATGTCAAAATGTAAAAAATTCCGGCTTTCATTACTGATAACCTGCAAACTATCGTTTAAGACGCAGGTCTTGTTAAAATGTAGCCATGCTTGTCCACGGCAGCCCGCAAGAAGTTTCGCAGATTTCTAGAAATATCATTCCATTCTTCTTATAATAACCTTTGTTTCAAAGAAAGATACTCATTTAAAGCTTCATTTATCTACCTTTACAATGCCACAATGCATTATATTGAAGTGCCTATTTAATAGTTTTTTTTTTTTGTTTTTTAACGAGATGAAACCACAGTATTCCTAGAAATATGTAGAAATGTTAAGACGACACTTTGTTCCCGCTCACCTGGCCAATGGTGCCTCTTAAGACTTTGTTTTTAGCTTGGAACATGCGCATGATGGGTTGGTACTTTGTCTGTTATTTCCTCTATTTCCCCCCTCTCTGCTTCAAAAGAGTGTTCGCCGAGGGACGTTATAATCAATTTGTGACAGGCTCAGGCCGTAGATGCCATATTTAGTCCATAGAATACAGATTTAATCAAGTTAATAATATTTTATTCACTTTCATTTTGTCGTGCCAATGAAGTTATCCGTTTGTCAGTATAACTATTGTGCTCTGTGTTAGTCTCATTGTGTTCATTTCTACTACAGTGCACAGCAACTCAAGTCAGTTTTGCCATAAATGGTTAAAAAGGTAGTCCGAACAACCTCTTTGCTCTTGTTATTTTCAAAGTTTTATGTTTGAATTCTCATTAACATCTTAAACGATCTTTAAGGGCCCTTATTCTGTTTTTTTGTGCGAAATTGCTTAATATCTATGCACACAAACCTATTTTTCTAATGACCATAAATATTATATCGAAAATAAGTAATTTGAGTCAGGTGTTAAACGGTTAACAGGGACAAAATATGGTCGTGTTCCTCTACTGACATGCATGTAATCTGGCAGCCCCGCTTCACGAGAGCGGAAAGAGCAAAGACAACATTCAGCTATGTTACTTGTGCAAGTGCTCGGTACGCTTCAACTTAGCAATAAACAGGTCACGCAATTAATCTTAAAAAATGCAGTTAACAAAATTTACGTACACCTTGGTTAGTATAAACCTGAATATGTTTGGCGTATGCTGTAGAATTTTATCTGGCACAGTGGTACAACCGGTAAGACGTCGCATTTCAGATTGGGTGACTGCGTTTGATTTACGCTTGGAGACTAGAAAATTTGCTCGTTAACGAATAATTTGCTCGAATAATAACTATTATTCTTTAAGTGTTCACTACAAAGTGGTGTATTCATAATATCAAACTCTGTGGTCGCTGTTCTGTATTGACAGATAGAACATGGTAGAATTTCACTAACTACCCCATCGCCTTCATGGTTGGTGGGCCACCGTAGGCCCGCCGAGTTTTCCTTATTGGATACGAAGACAGCTATAGCACTGTTCATACTTAATTTCTTTATCGTCACATACTTTCATCTCCCTAACAAACCACACCGTAAAAAACTACACTTCGGTGCGTTTTATATGTCAAAGGTGTGGACAAGCGTGTTTTTACAAGTAAGAGTGCATATTAATGAGTGGTTCTGGTAACAGAAGAAATAATAATTAAAAAAAGTTAAATGGGAACGGGGATAGAACCTGGATTTGTCTCGGTGATAGTAGCATAAGGGTGATACATTAAATCAGTCACATTTCTGTTTAATATTGAAGAAGTTCTGTGCTCAAGTAAACCTGATATTATCTCATTTATCCTTCATTAAGATCACACGCATGTATTTGTATTTCTTTGTATATAAATTGTATCTGTATGAACTTATTTGTATTGAAAGTTACATTTTTAAATGTTTCTTTTCTTTCCAGGGCTTCGCAAAGTCTACCCATATTACTTCACCTTCACAACATTCACTAAGGGACGGTGGGTAGGTGAGAAAATATTGGATGTGTTTGCGCGAGAATTCCGAGCGCACCCTGCAGAGGAATATGTAAGTTGAAATTATGGTACTTCATATACTCTGATTGATTATTACTATTGTATTTTTATTGCATTATATTCTGAATGTATATGCCCTAAGTCAGCGCTCTGCAAACTATTTTCTAGTGCGGACCAATTTTATTAGTTGGGAGGTTCCGCGGACCACTCGACTCTCGCCCTCTTTGAAAGCATTTTTTTTTATATTTCTTTTAATGTTTTGAGTTATATATTAATACCAATGTACTAATATTTTTGCAAGCAGTATTAATTAATATTCCTTTTAATTGTGTATTATTATTAATAGCTTGAAGAAAATACATATTAGTTTCTTCTTAATGATTCAAGACTATCAATAATACTTTATAGGTTTAAAACTAATTTCTTTATTCAAAATAGAATTTGTATCATCGCTTTCTTTGTTGTGTGCTTTACCTACGAAAAACCTCTCGATCACCAACAGTGCAAAGCAAGGGCGCGCTTATAATTCGAGCGAGGGAGTGTATAATTCACTAACTTTTGAATAGTCAATTGTATTCTTATGGCTCCCGAATAAATTATCTCTGATTCTCAAATATACTGTGTGATACGCAATTCTCTCGAACCTGATCTTTGCAGTCTTTTTTGGCTGATGCTCAAATTTGCCAAGACTCAGAAGACCACAAGGGTAAACCTCGAGGACCACCTGTGGTCCGAGGACCAGAGTTTGCGGAACGCTGCCCTAAGTGGTTCAATAAACATTCAGATAAATAGCGATCTTAAAGAAGTTCAATTTTGAACACTGTAGAAAAAATGGTAACTTTTGATCATGTTTGTATTTTCGTAGTCTACGTTTTATGTACAATGGACATTTCCGTTTTCCCCGTCCTTATATATTTTACAATTTGGTTATGTACATCAGATTAAATAATATATAATGTTTTTGAAATTTCAGCGCTACGGTTTTCCATTACGTAGAAATATAGCATGAAATACTGAGAATTCAATCTTCTACGTCATACAACGAAAACCATCCTCTGATTGGTTTGATGTAATCAATCCGTACTTTTTCCGTAGCTATATGCTTCTCCCTATGTTACGTTCCTTATTCAGAATTTTGAGGACGAAAAACAAAAAAGAGAAAGAACATTTACATCATAACTTAACGAAATAATTAATGTACAAATCTGCAGAACACACTTCAATAAGTTAAAACACCAAAACATGTTTTAATAACAGAAATTGCTCCAATGACAGGGGCAGTCTTAACTTACAGTGCTCATCTTATCACTGGTTTGTATCACTTTTGATGTCTTGAAAATGTTAACGCATGCAACTTTTAACTTTTTATAGTTTCACCTAAGGCTGTTCGAATCCTATCAAAGGCCGTGTTTTATTTTACTCCACGAAACGCAAGAGTAACTTCAATGTAATAGTTTCAATTTACGTTTTTGTTTCTTACATGCTTTTATTATTATTTTTTACAATGATAAAATTATTCATTATATTCACGGGCCACAAGTAGTACGTTAAATTGTTAACAGATGGCAGTAACGAGCACTATTAATTCATGTGCTTTTAAGTTCTTAAAAAATGCTTCACTAGCATT
>JAGDQP010060448.1:0-12204 GCA_022664845.1 Lepisma saccharinum
GAGAGAGAGAGAGAGAGAGAGAGATACAGGGGTTTAGCCCTCCTTGACTTCCAGGTATACACTGGATAAAAATGTGTGATTATGTATATATATACCAAACACACACACACAACATTTTTATTGCTCATTTTCAACCTCCTTTGGCAGTTACATGAATCGTGTACAGAGCTACTTTGTAAATAGATGTCAATTTTTTCTGTTAATTTCAACTATGTAATGTTTTAATCAATCGTAATAGGATTGTATATAATCATATTCAGAAAAAGGGGGAAACATAAATGAGTGTGTAAACATACAAGCAATAAGAATAATCTAATGTGTTGAATCGTTGGATAACAAAAGATTTCTGGCGTGATTATTAGCTTGATTAGCTATGTGCACACTGAGAATCATAGGTTCACTTTCCACCTACGCCAGCGTTTCTCAACCTTTTTTACCCTGCGACTCATAAAAGCATGACATTTTAAACATGACCGTTGATCTGCTGTATTTGGAAATAAACATCCTCATTACATTCTTCAAAACTATTCAAAAAATTACATTATTTTAGTAGGCCCTAATTATAAAAACAATAAGCAAAATAAACTACCGTTTTGGAAATTTATTAGTTTTAACCTATAAACCCAAGTTAAATTAATTTTTTTCACCTCCTCTTGCGAATCTTTTACGCACAAACCACGACCCCTTTGGGGGCTCGCGACCTCCAAGTTGAGAAACCGTGACCTACGCCAGTATAATTTTCTTTCAAAATCGTAAAACATTTTATTCATTTGATTAGATGCATTTGGGGGAAATAATATACGTCAACTTCATTTATAAAACTCCAAATTAACTTAGAAAGTAGGAGGAATGCAGCTCGTATTTTGGAACCATTATTCTGCTACTCAGAAATTGCTTCTTTCACCCATTCAATGCGACCCGATAAAAAGATAAGAACAATGCGGGTTTGGATCGAGCGAGAACAAGAAAGTTTCATTAATTTCTCCTGTCCACATGGTATGATCTGTCTGATAGCTGCTTTACAATATTGGACCTCTTAATTTTGATTCTTCCATCTGTAATGGAGGCTAGCACCTAAACGAAAACAGGTACAGAGAAACTGACTTCAAATTTGAGTTCAGTGATCTCGATTTATCCAGCTGTTTCTAATTTGGTGTTCAAAATTGGCAGACCCTTTTCAGCTTTCTGCATTTTAAGAATTCATGCAAGTTATTAAATTGCAGTAAAGCAGATAGAGAGTCACTGACCTCAACTTTGACGTCAGAATATATATGTCCTCCGTTAATCTGGTTATCTAGTAAACATTTTGATATGATTATTTGAACTATTGAATATTGATATAATTATTAGACTAAACCTTGAAATGGTTAACTCTTATTAAAGGAATAGTAATCGTTGTCAGATTTCCTTGGATTTGACAGGAATAAAATTAATACGTCGATGCATTACGAACATAGATGACGGAACTTTGTGAGAAAAGAAGAGAAAGCTTTGGGATTCGAACTCGCGTCGCCAACTTTATGGACGAAAAGGGAGGAAAAAAGTAACGTGACCCAGCGCGCACGGCCACGAAGACATCAGCTGGACTACCTTCAAGCTTAACTCTTACAGTAATCAAAGCAAAGTAAAAGTTATATAAAACTGATTTTTGTTTCAGTTACAGTGTTTCGTGCATCTATGAGCTAATCTTCTATTGACTACTATCTTGTTAGATTCCATACATATGAAAACCATGTTGTATAATTTGTTTAAAGTTTTGAAAACAATATTTAACGTCCCAAGTGCGAATAAGCGAAACTTCATCGCTAATGATTACAGACGTAGCAACATAGCTGTATTATAATTTATTTTATGGTCAGTAATAAGGAATGAATAGTTTTATTTACTTTTATTCACATATTTTGCACTACATCACAACTAGATAAACAAACATTATTTTCTTCACAAAGATTAGTACTCTAAAACTGCACTAATACACTCATTGTATTGAACCCCGCGCAGTGGTCACTCATGTTGCGATGTTGCCATATAAATAAATTTCTGAACTTAAACTTTTTAAGAGCTGCTAAAGAGTGCGACCAGATTTTGATTGGCTGAGTGTACTATCTTTCAAGAAAGTAAATCCCATTTTTTGTAGGCGCTGGAAAAGAATTTTACAACTATGAAAAATTTTGCAATGCACATGCACACGTGTAGTGCACATGGAAACTTTCAACTACTTGTACTCAGATTCTTTGATAGATTTATATTCCAGAATACTTCCCAGACATAGTAATAAAATATAATATACAGAAAAGACATTCCTATTAATAATAGTAAAACAGAAACATACTCAATATGTAAAAATTAACAGGTAACTGAAATGAGTAAAAACATTTTGACTACATTTACTAGTGTAGTGTAGTGTTTAGCTAGTTAGCTTTCTACACAGAAGGTTATGAGTTCGAATCCCCGCATTTCTCTTTACTTTCTTTTTAAGCGAACATATTTAGAAAATCACCTTTGTTCTTCACCCATAACTAACCATTCTATTTGTAATTGCAGTGAAATATATTTTTAGTTTGTAAATTAACAGCTTTAAACTCGATAATGTTATTCATTATGTTTCGAAGTCTTTAGGAAAATTCAAATTGGTCTTAGTGACTTCTATATTACGGTCAATCATGTATTACTTTTTTATTTATGAAACATCAATTTAAGGCAGCAGAGAAAACAACAATAATACACAGTAACCCAGTCTAACCCGTAAGCTGAATAACATGCAAACGAATTTTACAACGAGGAGAAGCAGCACACAACTCGTTCTTTCTCTCGCGTCTCCCAAATCAATTTTGACAACTTCTTACTAGATAGCTCTGTCGTTAGCATAGCTTTGCACTCGTCCGAACTACGAAAGCAATCTAGGTTCGATTTTTTTTGTATGGAGAGTAGCTTCGAATTATCATTTTTGTATTTCGTTACTGTGTCATTCCTTTTCATGTTATAATGTTAAATGGTTTTCCATTTTCGTTTCATTTCGTATATTTTATTTTCGTTTCCTATTGCTAGAGGTAAAAATCAGCATTTTGTTTGCCTGCAAATTGGCAATATATGAAACAGGAAACTCTCACGTGTTAAACATATTTCTTAAGAGCAGCAAGCGGACATTTAAGGTGGGATTGAGCGTAAATTACAGAATTGCTTAACTAAGAAGGTACTCTTAAAGATAATGTGGACATTATTTATAATAGAACATATTTTATTAGAGATGGACGACGCTAAAGCAATGTAGTAAGAAGTATTTATTTCGGCAATGCGAACATGAAGGAAAGATATCATGTAATGAAAACTTAACAGGAAATATTTGAAGGATAATTTATTTCTCAATTTTGATATATTTATTTTTAATTTCGAAAGAAATTGTTTAAAAGAAAATACAAGTTTATAGTTTTAGGTCACCTAAACCGCTAAACTTAAAAACGTGGATTATAGAAATCAAATTTTATTTAAGTCCTTCAGGCAACTTTGGCTCATGCTACATGTAATATATAAGAGCATTACAAATACAGCGCTTGCCTGAGAAATTTGAAAAGAATTCTGATTAAGCCTTAGCATACAAATGTTAGCTTTCTCAAATACAAACTTTATTTAGATTAAAACACACACACAAAAAAAAAAACTGAAAGAATTTTGCAAATGTTAGAAATAAATAAATTTGTAACTGTAATATTCGCATTTTAGCTTCCTAATAACAATCCAGAAAATGAGTTAGGAACTGATGTTAAATTTCAGCAAGAAATCTTTTATATAACTTGAACGATGGGAAACAAATTACACGTAAAGGTAGTCCTTATGCGCTGTTCATTTACGCTTTGTGTCTGTTCCATGTACATAGAAGTGACATTCTTGAATGACACAGTTATAAATGAATTCATGAAAGTCGAGCATTTTTAATATTGCGTACTAAAAACACAAGTTGATATAAGTGTTTAGGAGTCAGTGATTCCGCCATAATTTTCAATTTGGGTGGGGGTGTAAAGTAAAAATTGGGAGAGTGTAAGTGGAGTTTTGCGCTGTTTCTACTGATTTTTGGCAGAAAATTTGGGAGGTGACACTTCCACGGCAAAGGGAGTCTGGCGGAATCAGTGTTCGGAGTTTTCGTTAAACTGTAGGTTCCGTCCTTGCGATGTCTTCTCTATCCGATGGAAAACAATGACAACCGCCATCGGTTCTTTTCCTGACCAGGAACTTTCAGGTCAACACCTGCTCTTGGCCAGAACACACACAATTATCTTTATTGTAAATTCGCCGCTTTTACCTCTTGCTTTAGCTCGCAGCTTATATATATAATTCACAGCCATATTTAATTCACTACTGGATGAGGCCTCTCCCGTAGGAGAGTTTGTGTGCTGCTTCCACCCCTGGGAGAGGAAAACCGAAGCTATCAACTGTGATGGCCACTGTATTTTATTCACAGCACTTCCCAATTTCATCACGATGCTGGATGGGCACCGTTCCAGACCCTCTTGCTTTGGAAAAAGTTCCTTGTCAGAGCCGGGAATCGAACCTGGGACCCCACGATCATCAGTCGGAATGTGTGTATGTGAGTGTGGAAAAATAAGTGTGAGAAAGAATTTGAAAGTATATACTTATTTTTAAAACTGCAGTCCAGTAATCGATTTATGCAATTTTTCGAGAGGGGAAAGAATATTTCAAACACGTTAGTATGCCATATTTGATGCCTTTGGCTAGGGGAAGTTTTCGGAATGTAGAGCTAAGGATGATAATTCCGAACTTCGTATTTACAGCACATGTGTTACATAAGAAGCCCGATCACGTGTCTTATTTTTTAGTTATGTTCTACAACTTTAAAAATTTAAAAAAATAATGGTTATAGAACCACTAAAACTACATAACATATTTTTTCGAGCCAACTGTTATCTTCTTTTTTAAAATTCAATTTTCTAAAGTCTCTACAAATTTGAATTTCGCGCCATCATTAATGAAACAATTACCATCTTATAGAGCTTGAAAAAATCTACCATTTAAAATAAGGTTGTCATCCTAGGTGCACTCCAACCGAGATATTGCTATACTACCAAAAATATACTTTAATTTATTTTGAGGTTAGGTTAGCATCTTTTGAGCTGAAATTTGGTGGAGAGCCATCATTTTTTACGCTGAATATGGCAGTATTTTTTAAATCACGATTTCTTCCAAGTCACTTTTCACCATCTAGCCCTGTTACGTTCAACTTGTCGTATTAAAGTGTATTGGACTCTTTAATTGAAGCTTTAACTTCTCCATTTGCTAATGACAACTTTTGGTGATGTTAGCTTCGTTCAGGCATTTTATGTTAAATGAAAGACATAAAATAAAAATAAAATAATGATCGTATATTAATGTGACAATATTTACTCTAAACTGGATTTATTCCTAAACCTGCCATAATGCATTCATTTCATAATTCGACATTACAAAAAGTGCATGCATACACATGTGTTTATTTAACACACAATACATACAGACAAAACGTAACACATATATTTTATGTTACATTTGAACTTAGTAATTAATGGTAGCTGCCTTTCGATAGCAAGATGGAGTAGGGGAATCGCGCGCGACTTTTAAGTACTTAAACAAACCAACATAGATTCAAATCCTGCTTAAGTCGAAGATTTTTTTTACAAAGCGATCGTGAATAATCTAATCATAACTTCTCATACAAAACGGAGAATATTTCCGACTGTGGAATGAAGCACCTGAGTCACTATAGAGAGGAAGACGATTTACGAATGTTGGTTGGAAAAGTCCAAATCAAGTCTCAGGGGCTACCAGGACAGTTAAGAACTCATCATTGATCAGAAGAATCCACTTTTCATGTTATTATACTTTAGAAAAAAACGATATTGCATTTGTTAAGCACGTTTTGGGTAGAGTCACCTGTGGAGTATCGTTAGCGTGCTAGGCTTATAATTTGTAAACCTGGGTTCGATTCCCCACCAGCCACTTTCTTTTTCGCATACACTGAAGTATTCAAAGAGAGGTTCGTCTCCAGTCTGTGGAGAACTTACGAAGCGTCACTGGTCAGAATCCGAGTAAACAGTGTGTGTGTTGTTTAGCATAATGATAATGTAGTTTTCATGTTTTTCATTGGTCTTTTTCAATTCCTCTCTTTCTTGATGTATTGGTATCGTGTCTTCGCTGCGTTATTCTCTCTTCTTCTTCTCTCTATCTATTTATCTTGATTTTTCTCTTACTTTGCACACACTCTCTCTTTTTGAGCGTGTTCCACAGCCAATTCTGTGCCACTTCAATTACCCGGTGTAAGGGCCTGCCCAAACATAAGTGACCCGGTCTGGAAAATCTATTTAATTTGGAATTTCGTCGTCGTATTTTTCGTGTTCTCGGGGTAACATCTCCGATCCTGGTCACGCCTGAAAGAAACACTGTTCAATCGCTGTGAAATAATTAAAACATCTCTTTCATCCTACGGGTTATCAGATCTAAATCGAATCAGCAGGTCAGCATGGGTTCGAATCTTACACCCGACGACACAGTCAAAAACTTGACCAGCATTCCCCGACAGCCTGTGACCCGTTTCAGCTCTGCCGTGTTCATTCCATCTGTTCGCATTGTTATTTCATTAGTGTTGTAATTATTAAAATGTTATATTCGCAATAGGTTGAATCTAGAGTGGCATGTTCGGGACAGATACATTTTAACACATCAGTAGAAAATGGCCCCCTTTTTTTGCTATTTCAAGAGATTTTTTTTATTAGTTTGGCACCAAATTCGTTTCCATCGTCTAATTTATAAGCATACTATTACACATGTTTCTTTTTTTACGTTTGCAATGTGGAACATGTAAGGTTTACTATGCTTATAGGAACATGCTAATTTTGCTTTTGAACATTTGTAACTTTTCATTTTGATACAGTTTGCATACGTAATCTTGGCTCTTTCTGATAGAAATGAAGCAGAAAAAATATAATTCATTCATTTTCTTTTTATGTTCAATTTGTATTAGTAATCTGGAATAGACGGTATGGCCTATGGTATCTATTGGGTTTGTTACAATCAGTGATTCCGCCAGACCCCGGCCCCTGTAGGGGGTGACAGCCCCAAATTCTCGAGACTGCCCTCCAACTTTAACTTTTTTGCGGACAAGAGTTGATAGAAACCATGCAAACTCTGCGTCCATCCTCCCAATTTTGACTTAACCCCCCAAATCTGAAAATCCTGACAGAATCCCTGATTACAAAATGTTCCGAACCAGTATGTTTAATAAGCCCAAACGAATTTGCAAACTAACCCCGCGAAAACAAAGCGTATATGTTATCGCACTTTTGACATATCCTAGATGTGTCTCAAAACTCTGGAGTTTCACTGGAAATCATGAGTATTTAATCTGACCACCAAGTTTGGTTTCCATTTAGAAAGTGACTTAATGAATTTTTGAAGCACCCTTTATGTATTCTAATAAACCTGAAATAATATAAAATCCAGAAGTCACTTCTATCTTGCTGTTAGATTTGATTTGTGGGAACTGAACTTAATCTTTTTTACTACGTTTAAATTCCATATTTTTATCTGTACTTCTTCATCTCTCTCCCCCTTTTTTTTTCTCTCTCTCTCTCATTTTTTATGCCTCTCTCTAACATACATCCATTGGTTTTAATGTTTCATTGTATGTGTTTAAATGTCTCCCTCGATGAACTTGTGTATGTCATCTCGCTTTTATTCTTTCATTTTATCGATACTAATACATGTCTATTTTGAAAAAAAAAACACGTGCTCATGATGTTTGCTGATTTTAGCATGGACGAGATGAAGAAAGGAGAAAGAGGGGGTCTGTTTACCAGACATGATTATGGGATAAGAAGGTGCCATTTGGGCTGCCTAGCTGCACGGCGTTCGCTGTCGCAATTTTTTTTTATGCGAAGTGTACAACAAATCACAACTCATAAATGAGACATTAAATAAATCCAAAACTTCTAAGAACTACTGAATACAACTAAAAGCAACATGTTTCCCTGTAAAATGAGAAAGATTCTTCAATTCAAACAACAGTAGTAAACGCCTCATTGACAGAACGATAATATTCATCAAATACTGATGTTTCAAATAAGAAGTACATTAGATGCTCTACAAGAAAAGAATATGCAGCCGAATGATGATATCGTAAACTTTTTAAGCATTTCAGAGAAGAAAAAGTGTCTGTGCAAATACTATCGAAGCAATTTGAATAGCATTTAAGATCCCAATGATTATAAAAGTTATAATCTTTATTGAAAAGTAAATTAAAATATTGTGGAGTTTTGCTGTTTTCAAGTACACAACTAAAAACAAACTCTTAACGTGTAGACAGTAGAAAATTGAGGCATTAGCATGCAAAGGCACGTTTCTACGTTGACATTTGCATCTTTCTGTCAATTTTGTGACTCGTCATGAAGCTAAACAAGAAAATCCCCGTTGGATGTGACTCAATTAGTGGTTTTCTGCCGCCGACAAACTATAATGCACAAAACAAATCAACATGAAAATTTGCAATCTGTAAGCATGATTGTAATATTAAAGAGATGAAGCGTAACAGCAAATATCACTCTTCTGTAAATAGAGTCGGCTTGGGAACAGCTACCTGATCGATTATAGCATCAACTTGTTCATTCATGTACGAAAACTGTTAATGACGTTGAACTGAATAAAGTGTTGAAATTTATGTGTTACTCTGATTAACAAATATGTTTGAAGATGTACATTTGCAACAAGAATGACGGAATGCAATTACAAATATTAACATGTTAAGGTCCATTCAATTTGGTATATTTATATTTGTGTTTAACTTTATATCTTCGGTTTTTTGTCAGAGTTCATCGTTAATATAAGGTGATAAATCTAATTCTTTCAAACAGTATATTTTAAACTGTTCACATAAAGGAGTGAATTTATTTGTAGTCTTAGTTGAAGTCGAAAGGATGGACAGACGAATGAATAAATAAATGAATGAATATGCATTTGGGAAGATGCTGTGAATATAAGACAGTGGCGATCGTAGTTGAGAGCTTCGTTTCTCCTCTCCCAATTAGGGATGGCCAAATCTGGATTTCAAAAATCCGGATATTTTATATATACTGGAGGAAACGATGCAATTTTGGGCAAATATATTTAATTTTCACTAGTCTGTAGGATAGGATATAAACATGTGAATCTTTATGTGTTAGATCCTTAGTGATTTTACCATATCATGATATTTGGTAATAAAGCATTTTAATAAAAATAACAAACAAAAAACGAGATGTCAGACTTCCTAGAATATCGACAAAATCTAGGTTATATCTAATCTAATGGGATGCATTAAGTCAGGAAGCCGTAAGAGAGACCTTTATTAGGATATAATATAGTGTAATCTAGGGCGATTCTGCTTGCGGCGATGAATCTTCAGGTCACTTATCCTAGAGAGTGTGACTGATTCTGAGTATTGAACAGTCTTGCACAGAATATTGAACCCTCTAGCAACATCTTCTGGGACCCCAATTTCCAGTTGCAGCTGTTTTCTGCCTATCATTTTATAAAGCACAGCCAAAGTGCGCGTCACTACTAATATTTCCATGTGCTGCGTGATTTTCAATTGACTCTTTCCTTTAATTTTATTAATTTTATCGACAGTTTCAGTAGAATTGACATTAGAAAACCTAAAGCATATACATTTTATCCTGAACTCCATCAACCTCACATTCCAGAGTTGAGTCACTATCAGCGGCGGATCTAGTGAGGGGGCGCGCGCTCACTGCGCCATCTTTAAGGGAAAATAATTTGATTTTGTAGCATTATATCGAAGCAATTTATCTAAGAAAAAAGATTCTATTTGTTTCTGGATAAATCTAATTCATTAGAAATATCAATTTTGGGGGATATCGGTGTCATATCAATGATAACACGTAGCTATATGTGTGGAAATGCTACAAACTTATACTTTAAATAAAAAATCACTTAGCGGGAAAAGATCGAAAATGTCCCTGGTCTATTCCACATGTACCCCCTCCTCACAAAAATCGTAGAATAGCCACTGGTCGCCAGCCTCCAGCTCTGATCTGACCCCGAACACCGTCGACCTCACTCTTCATCTTGGAGTTTGCCATCGACTTCCATTCGTCATCCTTACCCTCAAACTCTAATCTATATATTGTTAGCAAACAAATTGTTGCATAAATGTACCATTGTTGATTTATCGAATGTTTCACTCATAGTAAACATATAAAAATAATTACTTTATTGTTTAATCCTTACTGTAATGGAATTTTTAAAATAAATTGACCAGAAAGGGTTGAATACCGTGTTAAAAAGAAAATAAAACTGTGGTATATATTTAATTATCAAATGAAAGACAAAAGGTAATTAAGGGTACGATTGTTACTACAGCTTTATTATGACAAAGTATATCGGTTCTCCACCCCCACTCCCGACAAATTCTCATATAGTGAGTGAATTCTGCTAGTCGTTTGATAGTTCATATTTGGATACTAGCATGAAATTTTGCAAAGACTATCTCCAGCGTGACCTTATTAAAAAAAACATCGAGACACAGTTGTATCCCCCACCCTTTCCCTAGAGGTGGCAGGGGGCTATGGCCATGAAGATTTTTTTTTCTTTCAAATAATAGCAAATTTTATGAAAAATGCTTAAGGCATATAGAGTGCCGGTACTTAAAATTATTCAGAAAGGTCATACCTTTGGTATTAGGTCCCTTTGTGGCGTTCCTAACACAAAGCGACCTTATAATCCCGCTAGGTCCGTTCATCTGTCTGTTGGTACACTTCGCATAAAAAAAAATTGCGACAGCGAACGCCGTGCAGGTAGGCAACCCAAATGGCACCTTCTTATCCCATAATTGTGTCTGGTAAACAGACCTCTCTTCCTCTTTCCTTCGTCACGCCCATACTAAAATCAGCAAACATCAAGAGCACTTTTTTTATTTTCAAAATAGACATGTATTAGTATCGATAAAATGAAAGAATAAAAGCGAGACGAATCAATATACATACGTTGATGCTGGAAGAAATTTAAACACACAATGAAACATTGAAACCGATGAATGTCTTTTAGATAGAGGCAGAGATATGAGAGAGAGAGAGAGAGAGAGAGAGAGAGAGAGAAAGAGAGAAGAAGAAGAAGAAGAAGAAGAAGAGGAAGTAAACATAAAAATATGGAATTTAAACGTAGTAAAAAGATTAAATTCTGTTCCCAAACAATAAAGTTCATTTCCCACAAATCTAACAGCAAGATAGAAGTGACTTTTGGACTTCATATTTGTTCAGAGCTCATCGAATGTATAACGGGTTCTTCAAAAATTCATTAAGCCACTTTCAAAATGGAAACCAAACTTGGTGGTCACATTAAATACTCATGATTTCAAGTTAAAATCCAGACTTTTGAGACACATCTAGGATAATGACAAAAGTGTAACACATGCTTTTTTTGCACGGTGTTCGGTTGCAAATTCGGTGAAGCTTATTAAATATACTGGTTCGGAATACTTTGTAATCAGGAATTCCGCCAGAATTTTCAGATTGGGGTGTGTAAAGTCAAAATTGTTAGGGTGGATTACAGTTTTCCACGGTTTATATCAAAATTTCGGGGTAGTCTCCAGAATCTGGGGTTGACAGCCCCACAGGGACCGGAGTCTGGCGGAATCACTGATTGTAACAAATCCAGTACATACCATAGGCCATATCTTCTATTCCAGACTACGAATGCAAAGTGAACATAAAAGGAAAATGAATGAATGATAATTTTTCTGCTTAATTTCTATCAGAAAGAGCCAAGATTATAAATCCAAACTGTGTCAAAATGAACAGTTACAAATGTTCAAAAGCAAAATTAGCATGTTCCTTATAGGCATAGTAAACTTTACATGTTCCACATTGCAAACGTGAAAAGAAGAAACACATATAATAATATGTTGGTAAATTAGAGCATGGAAACGAATTTGGTATCAAAGTAACATAAAAAGAATTTTTCTCTACAAAAAGCGAAAAAAGGGGGCCATTTACTACTCATGTCTTAAAATTTGTCAGTTCTAGACATGCCATTCTAGATTCCACCTATTGCGAATATAACGTTCTAATTGTCATATGATATCCAAATGAGATAAATGATCCAAATAATTTGCTTATAACATTGTCATATGATATCCAGATGAGATAAATGATCCAAATAATTTGC
>JAGDQP010060449.1:0-12203 GCA_022664845.1 Lepisma saccharinum
AAAAAGAAAAAGGAGAGCAATATCTCAAAAGAAACTAAACGATATACCTCATATTCTCTTATGTGGTCGATGGTAGAGCAACCTAGCACAAGAATCAAGATCATGTGATCCCATACAAAAACACACTAGTTTTAGCGCAGCCAGAAATACGGAAGCGTGCTAAGTCTATCTATTATGATGTCTATGACTGAAATTGATGAAGAGGAGGAAAATGAAAGAAGAGGAAAATTACATAAAGAGGATTGAGTAAATAGAACTTAATAAAACCGTAAGAAATAAAATAAGAGAGGAAGTACGAAGATACAACGAAAATCTTATTAGAAATACAATCGAGGAAAGCAAGAGCCTGAAGAAAAAAGAAAACAGCAGCTCATGACAGAGAAAAATCAAATAATTGCAGTTAAGAGACCAGATGAGACAGAAACCAGAAGTAAGGAGCTTATTATATATATATATTGTAGCCTCCTTCTACCGGGAATCGAGGAGGTTGAGTATCATCCTGACATTCGCCTGGTGCGTCTAAAATTCTTACCCTAAAGATACGAATACAGGATGTACTCCGGGGGTTAGTTGGTAGCTACAGAAAGGCAAAATAATACTGAAAGGAGTGACACTAGGCATAAATAAATGACAAATAACCAAATTACAAAATTAGGGGATTTATTGCCCTTTCACAAATTATGGGCTTAATCATAACTGACGGACAGAATGGATCCCACCAACGACCATAAATAGCTAAACCAAGACATTCTAATCAGAACTCCACTTACCCTGAATCCTGTCCAGACGAGAATGGGTCGACGCTCCAACGGCGGACTCCCAAATCAGGGAGGGACGTCTTCCTGAGCTAACTGGCCTGATAACTCAACAGGGAAGCCCAGACATTGAACCACCAGGTCAACGAATGGCTTAAATGGTAGATCAAGGCCCGCAGACCGGGCGACTCAGATGGATAGATTGACGGGTAGAATGACCTGCCTAGAAGAGAAGGGTCGTCTATGATTGAATCAGAGTAGACCTGCTAGTAGTCGTCTGTCAACGCTCTCTCAGTTCTCTCTTCCTCTTCTTCTCTTGCCTCCGTATTTATGTCTACCCAAGAATTGTTGGAATTTCTTCCTGGTTGGAGCGATGAACTATGGTGTGATAATTCAAATTGTTTCCCGTCTGGGGATTTCAGTGGCGTTCTCCAAAGTGTGTTACCCCTCTGTCCACACCCCCGACACTAACTCTTTTGTTGGCTCTCGCCAACAAAGGGAAAGCGAAGGAGCTGTGTATTGAGAACCATCCCAGCGGTCAGCTATGATTAAGCATTTCTCAGAGAGAATTTATTCACATTTATATTGATTCATTTTAAGTGTGTTATCCCTTTACATAAAAACAAACATAACCTTCCCCTTTGTTTTGAAACATTAAAAACAAAAACAAAAACAAATATATTTAAGTATACACAATTATGCTCTCAGATACCCCGTAGTATCGAGGCCCACCCGACATAATTATGCGGTAACGGTTTGTAGAACATCTCGTTGTGTTGCTTGGCTTCCATCTCATCGGGATTTGGCGAAAAAAAATAAAAAGAAGAATGAAAAATAAAAAGAACACAATTGTATCACATATACATACACTCACACTGACACATGTACACACAGAATGTACTCTGCTTGGTTGCAGTTTGTAGTAAGATAATAAAAAACATATATATATAGATAAGAAGAATGAACGCATGTATGCGTCAGCAGTTCTCGGATAAATGTCTGTGATGACTTCTGTCTCACGTTTTCTTTCGCTGCTTGTGTATTGGTACGATCTCTGTTAACAGACTGCAGACTATTTTTTTTTTTTCGAACAAATACACGTACACATGAGATATTGGGGCCGTTCGTTTGTAGTCTTGTATGCATCCCATAATGTACTGTCTATAACACATTTAAATACATCATTATTATTAGTATTTCACTTCATTTATGTTCGGAAGTTCCAAGGTGTAGAAGAGGGTAGGGGGAGAGGAGGGAAGGGAAGAAAAATTCAAGAAGGATGTAGGAAAAAGTGGAGGTCTGATTTTTTTTGGTAGATTCACGATCACATGGCGTGGTCCATTCTGTCAGCTTTGTCTAACTATAACATACACTGTCTCCTAAAAATGTTACGTCCAAAAGACTTTTTGGGACTTGACGAGGCGTACTGGAAGTGGGAGAGATATTACTGGTTGTTGCCTGAATCA
Organism: Lepisma saccharinum; assembly: GCA_022664845.1. Classification (NCBI taxonomy): domain Eukaryota; kingdom Metazoa; phylum Arthropoda; class Insecta; order Zygentoma; family Lepismatidae; genus Lepisma; species Lepisma saccharinum. The sequence continues at coordinate 2,222 of JAGDQP010060449.1, forward strand.
AATTATGTCCTTGTGGACAGGCGGGGCAAGGTAAGATAGGGGGGAGGGTGTAACGTGATAATTGGGAGGGTTTTCGAGAAGTTTTGGATATGTAATATGGTCAGTTTGGACTGCAATTGATTTATAGTCGGTGTCGTTCGTGGTTTTACTGTGAAGTTGGAGCCGGGTGGGGTTTGAAATGAGTTCAATTGATGTTTTTTGCCTTCGCTCTTTTCGCTTTTTGGTACAACTTTTGAGAATCCATATTACTGCCGCAATCAACAAGCATGCAGCTATAGTTAAAACAAGGGCTAGTAGTCCTAGATGTGCGTAATAATCACTGAGGGATGTCATCTTTGTCTGAAAGAAAAAAGGGAAAAAACCTTCTAAGACTGCGCTCCTTGAGTACTTATTGGGGTCAGTGTTTCCAAAAGCGGCGGTAATTACATGAAAACTTTAATTACCGTCCGGTCTACTTGCTTCATCAATGATGGTATACCAAATATGTTTTGGGAGTGGTTCACATACCACACACGCCATTTAAATGGTGGTGCAATTCTGTTCTACATTTGCTGGAGCTGAGCTCCCACGTGACGTATGATCAATCCATAGGTCACACACAGTAATGGACAAAAGACAAAGGGTGGCCACCCATATTAACATAAACAAAAATAAAAATCCCAAAACTTTGCATTTCTTCAGTGCCCATTTGGTTTGAAACTGAGTACTTCAAATCAAACTAAATCTGGGTCCTACAGAGCCGACCTACCAACTAGACCTGACTCTGTTAATTGGTATTCGCGCATCATCATGCGAGATCAATATGCTCTCTCGCAGGCTCTTATTGGTAACCTACTGCACTCAATATTTTTTAAGATGCTGATGTATGTATGTGCTACTGACGTACATATAATAAACTACTTGAAACGCTTTGTCAATGATCTGTTTTGTTAGACACTTTCAATGTCATGTGGAATGTCATCACTTTCCGATTTTTTTCCCTCGGTTTGCGGAACCTACTCTTCTTCCTTTTCTGCCTTTCATCTCCAGATGAACTGCTTAAGTCACTCATATTCGGAAGCAGTACGCTACACGATTGCATTGTGGTGTTTGGAAGGAAATTAACAGCTTTTGGCGGAACAGAAACAGTGTTAGCAGCTCACAAACGATGTTTTCACGCTACTCTGGCTTATATTGCTCTTGATTCAAAGAGCTGCCCTGAACTCTAGGATCTAGCTACTGATTTGTAATTTTGACAGGAGGTTAAACAAGCATGGTAAATGCTATTAATGCATTTGATGCAAAAAGGGAGTAACCTCGCTTAAGCTCTTATTACATCAAACTAGAAAAGTTGTCCACTTAATGAAGAATTTCCCACTTGTCCCTTCATTTTAGCAGTACCTACATACATAAAAATACGCTAGACCCTTAGAATGAAAAGCTAAGGCAAATTGTCCGTTTAATCAAAAGTTTTCTCACTTGTTCCTAAATTATTGCTTTAACTACATACATGAAAAAATACGGTAGTTTCATACAATGAAAAAGCTAAAGAAGATTTTCCCTGTAATGAAAAGTTGTTCTACTTTTTCTACATTGTTACTGTATTTACGTCCTACAAACACACAAAAAAACGTAGTTTCGTAAAATTAAAAATGTTAATCATTCTTTATTTCTGGAAAGAATTTTAGAATCACTTCCAAATTTACCTTTCACCACAGAGTGCAGTAAACAATAATTCACATAACTGGGCACAAATGCAAAGCAGAAAGGATTTTCTTTACTTACCAGACTGCATTGTTTTGTTCATTTTGCATAGAGTGAGCATGCGATTGTAAAGGTCTGCGAACGTTTCCGACAAAACCATTGTGCAGTAAAACTGCTAAACAAAAAAGCACAATTTTTCACGACGTACAGAATAAGATCCGATTATCTCGGACGTTTTAATTATTTTCATATAGTTCGATACTATCGAATATTTACGAATGATCTATACAAAAAATCAGTAGAGTATGTCTTCTTATTTTCTATTAAAATCTTCTTTATAAGGAATTCTAATTATGTTTTTCATTAAATGAAAACTGAGATTCACTTATTTCTCCTGAACTTGGCACACACAGAAACACCATATAAATTTATCATTATCAAGTACGAAATATTTGAGCTCCGCGTGGTGCAGTGGATAGCAGAACTACCCGCTTTGTCATATTTCAGTGGCTCCAGTTATGACAAGTTGTTAACAAAAAAAATAATAATGTGGTGTTATTAGCACATCCGTATGAACGTCCGTGAATAAGGGTACATATAGGATTTGTTCTATATGTCTGTCTGTCTTCCCCCTGGATGACAGTAAATATAAGTTCGGCACATTTAGATTCGTAATAGTCTCAAGGCATGAAATCACCTATCAAATAAACTCTAAAACTGAAGGTCCTTATCAATCTCTTAGTATTACAAATTTTGTTACTTGGTACCCCCTCTACATCTCAGTAAGTACAGGTAACACAGAGATTAATCATACACCGTTGGATTCAGCATGGTCTCAAACGGAGGGGAAACTTACCAGTATAACTCTAAAAGTGGCAGGCCCTTTCAAATCGATTAGTATTCTCCATTTCTATGCAGAAATTATATGCTAAACCGCTGGAGCTGGAAACACCACATATGGTATGAAGGTACATCATAACTAGTAGGCTAAGAAAATATCACAAAATGTTGAAAGAGTCGCTATCTTGGATCCAAAATGGCCGCAAAACCCATTGTTTTATATAATACGCAGGCTAAAACACTGGAGCTAGAAATATCAAATTTGGTGAAAAGGTAGATCATCACTAGTAGGTTACGAAAATATTGCAAATTGTACCCAAAGACGTCACGATGGATACAAGATGGCGGACCCAAAAATCCATTTTCCCTACCGATTGAGCTAGAAATACGAGATTCGGCATAAATCTGTATTACACAAGTGGTTTAGAAAAATATTACAATTTGAACGAATCGCCATCTTTAATCGAAAATGGCCTCCCAAAACCCATTTTCCACACCACTGAAACCAAAGAAACGAAATTTCATATAAAGGTATATGGCCATAAGGAGGTTACAATAAATGGGACATCCTCCTCTAAGCGATCGTAGTCGGGGAGTATGAGGGAGGATCTGTACCATGGGGCGGAGTCCTTCGAAGAGTCTGGTTATGATAACCAAATGAGCTAGTCAAGAGAAATTTGGCGTAAATGTAAATTATCAAGATTAGGTTACGAGAAAACAAAATATAAAAAAGACGTCATGTTGAATCCAATATTGCGGTTAAGGTCCTAAAAAAGACATTTTTTGGCCAAACAAACGTATTTCGACTCAGAACGATGTGCAGCATTGGTTTCAATGTATTTTCTACCCGCATGATTGTACTTCAGCAGTCCAATTTATTCGAACAATTTTCGATCACCTTCTTGAAAAATGAAAATTCACCTAGGCCTATATCTTCGGCATTTACGGGAATATCTCTGCCAAACATGCACGTTTCGACTCAGACCAATTTAAATATATCGAATTATTTTTTTAATATATTTAAATGGTTTTCGTGTATTTTCGGTACAACCGGCCGTTACCTTGAGAAAACGGACTTTTTCCTATGTCTTCGTAGTTTATGGGAAAATTTCAACCAAACCAACATATTTCAACTCCAAGCAAAGTAAATCAATGGTTTCCATTTATTTTCGGTACTTTCAGCCGCCATCTTGAAAAATAGACTTTTCCCTATATCTTCTATGTTCATTATACAGTATCTATCAAACCAAACTATTTCGACTCCGATCCATGTACTTGATTATTTTTCATTAATTTTATTTCAACCGGTTGTCATCTTGAAAAATATACTTTCCCCTATATCTTCGGCGTTTATTGGAAAATTATAACCAAAATAAAGTGTTTTAATTCAAAGTGTGCCTCAATGTTTTGCACATATTTTTGGTACCGTTGGATTTGTCATGATCAGATGTGATGAGGAAACTTTGAATGTGGTATATATAATTATTAAATTCATAATCGTCTGAAACCGTAGAACAACCTACTAATTTAACCCTAAATTTAGTAGGTCCTATCTATTTATAGTCCCTTGTTATTTTCAATAGTTATTATCAATAGTCCCTATTGATTTTTTATAATCTGCAACGTTGAATAAAGCAATGAATGTCACCCTGAAACTGGCAGGTCCTTTTAAATAGTTAAGTATCCGCCATTTGTGCCTCTACCAGATTTCAACATCTACAAGTTCGACAGATATAAGCATGCCCCATTGGAATAGACATTGACACCGGTGGGAAAACCTATGACTTTGACTCTGAAACTGGTAGGGCCCGACATTGGCTTAATAACTTCCATTTGTCCCTATGATTATAACTCTTTTTTTTATACAATATAATTTTAATTTATACGGGGGTACTTTGGGTTTTTCAACAATAAAACCATTACTTGGCTCGTTTAATATTCCTTTTTCGGTATCCAATCAATTTTATAGCTTAATGTAGAGTTTATACTTAAAAGTGGATATTTGTTTCGAACGGAAAATTTTCCTAAAACTAGCTATCGTACAGTAATGCAGGGCTAACTTGTCACTACTTTGTACTTTTATGTGAAGCTATTTCACATTTGACTCGTCTTTTTATGTATTTTCTGCAGAGCATCCCGTAATTTATTTAAAGCGATTTTTTGGATCATTTGAATCTTGAGTATTTTAATAAACACAAATGCAAAAAGTTAATACTCTGTAACATTTTAATGTTATTGGTTTTTCTCTTGAAATGAGTCCATGAAAGGAGGAATTAAAAGCTAAAGCTCCTAACACAATTATTCTATTCTGCGATGTTAAAATAATAATTTTAGTTAGGTCGATAATACCAAATTATATCATATTATTTATTTCACTATTTAAACAGAAGAGCGGATATATGGTGTCTGAGCAGGAAGTAAAAGCATTTTTGGAAGGAGCTGTAAATACAATAAACCCAGATTTACCAATCGATGAGCAGGCTGATCGACTACCTTACAGCCCTAAGTATGAAGTTTCAAGGGAAAGGTTGACGCTTGGTAAGTTCTCTAAGTATTATTACACCTGACGGATAAAATATATCAACTTATTCCCCTAAAATGTATTATAGTTTTCTCGAACTTTATTGAACTTCATTTATTAGCTTTAGGTATCCAAGGCTCAGACCTGATAAGGGAGGGGAAAGGTTACTGGAAGGTGTTGGTCAGGGCCTATGTTCAAGGTATCATCCCGCCATTTGACTGCTGTGACTAAGGAAAACCCGTGGAAAAACCTCAGTCAAGATGGTCGGCCGCTGGGATCAAACCCACGACCTCCTGAAAGGTACGCCAACGCTCTACCACTAGGTTTGCTCAAGTCCTAAAACTAACGCTATACTTTTATGTAATCAAGAGAGTATTTTTTTTCAGAGCCCCAACTACACCAACACACTCAAGACACCCACTCCTCCAAATATATAATTATTCACTTAAAACGTATATAGAAATATGACGCAGAACTAAACGGTTGAAAATTTATAAACATTAAATTACGTGCCTGCTTAGCATGCATCAGTTACTTAAAGATAACTTTATTCGACTTGATAATAGCAAAGTTATACTTTGTTTTCTCAGTGTGAAATAGCTTGGGGTGGCAAAGAGGCTAGAGTGCTCGCTTTCTATGCTCGTAATCATGGGTTCCATACGCGCCGGGGTCAATTGAACAGAGTGGTTTAGATCCCACTTACCTACAAACCGTAGGTCCCGTCCTAAAAAGCTCACCAGCTCGTTTAGGGCGTTGATGTGAATACACACACTGCAAATGTGCAAGATAGGACCAGTTAATATGCATTCTTATTTGTGAATAAATAGTATGACACTCATTTATTTGCCTTTAATGTGCTGGCAATTAATATTTAGAAAATAAAATGTATGCACTGGGGTGTAAAAATTAAATAGTTTCGAACATACAAAAATAAACATTTGTTGCTGATGTGGACAAAAATCGAACTCATACCATCAGCTGCCTTCCAAATGCTTTACTATTACCATTACCAGAACCACGACTAATTTGTGTATGTTGAACATTCCTCGTACCTCTTCATATTCAGAAAATATCTAATGAGATTTTTATGCCTAAAATGTAGTGCCAAAAACCTCAAGGTAATTCCTTATTTATAAAGACTTTATATACAGTGGCAGCGTAACGCATATTTATGTATTTTTGAACCTTTATTATATATAAGTTCTATTAGTAAGAATTTTGCATTAAAGGATTATAGTTTGTGTGCAGTTTATAACAAGCGGACCCTTAAGTGAAACATAATTGTGTGTGGAGGGGAGCAGATAGAGTCCAACATGAATAGATAGAGAGATATGTTAATTCCTAATAATGAAGAGAAACTTGGGAGGTGATAACTGCATTAAAAATCACCTCCAGATTAGGCTCTGATAGTAAAGAAATAGGACAAAGCAGTGCGAATATTTAGAGGAAGAAAATGACAAACTAAAGTAGCTGTTGCTTTCACCTTTAGATAACCGAAGAATTTCTGACTTGGAACAGAAGGTTTTTCCCTTTCCTAAGTAGCAGATAGCCTTCTAAAGCAATGTATGTCTAAAATATATTACATATCTCATCCTTCAGTAAATTAGATTATTTTACTAATTTGCAAAAAATACGTAAAACATTTGAAGAGATATTACTGTTGTGCAGCCCTGCAATCTCTTCGGCAACCGCCACTGATTTATATTAGTCTAATAAAAGTAAATGATATGCCAATATTTTCAAAATAATACATAACATATTACCTCATGTTAGATGGTTATGTATTGTACATTAGGTTAAAAAAAAATATTAGCATATATTTTAATGCATATAGATTTTAATCTAAAAAAATATCATATAATTAATTTCGACATGATTATGACTAAAAGTGTCATCGTTAATACCGGAATAATTAACTATATGTAAGTAAATTATTTAAATTACTTTATTAAAATGCTAATGTTCTTTCTCTTATAGAGCGTTCTCCCCAGAAGTACCTGTTATAACTTATGTAACGTACCAAGAGAATGTTGCAGTTAAATTGTGCTGTATGATCATAAGAACATAAAGTGGAAATAAGTAATTAACTACCACTTGATAATAATTCATGGCAACGAGTCCTTGCGGTTCTCTGTAATCATTGCAAAGTAGGACAGGCAGTCAAAAACTCAGTTTGCTTCGGATTGCGACATCCCTGAATCTCTTGCAGAGACCACAAAACTCGATTGTTTTTTCTTTAGATTTCAAGCCTCTCAAGGTTGTATGTCCGTGGGTAAAGTGAAACGTGATTGATTTATTATTGCTTGAATCGAATTATCATGGCGTCGCACAGCGGTGGAATTGAAACGTTTTGGTGTAAACACCTCCAAATGGTTCAAACTTCCTATATTTCATTTGAAAATCTGTCTCTTAGCCATCCAAATTTGAATTTGAATTTTAAGGTATTTTGGCAACTTTGGCTGAGGTTTATGGATATCTGAATTCGATGAAACAATTATTTATTCGACGCCGTTAAGAGTTGTTGAAATTATGACGTTTCGAATCATGTTTTAGTGGTATTGTATGATTTACTACTAGAAATATGATATTCTATATGTCATTAAACTTTAAAATGTCCTAACCAATGGGAGTTTGAATGCTGTCTTTATATTATAAAACATAGATAAGTAGAAATAATATAATGAAAGTTTTGGTAGAAAATAATATTTAAAATGTCTTTTAGATTTCAGAACCAATCAAAAGTTAAAACAAAATGATTTTTTTGTCTTATTTGTGTAAATAATGCAGTAAGCTAAGTAATATAACTAACTGATACTAATATACTTATATAAGAGTGTTGCTAAGTGGAATACTATGTAATGACTATAAACATAATAAAAATAATGTATACTTATATCAGATGTTTTGATCATATAAATTCTGTAACGTTACACTTCATTGGTGTACATCAAAACCAAACACGTGAATAACTCTAAGTGATGGTTTTAGGTTGACCTGAGGTTTCAGTAGGATATAAATGCCATGCTAACTGGTGTTATTCAAATAGGGTGATCCATATAATGTCTGTGCGGATCCTGCCCAGGATAGGATCCAATAGCGGATAGTTGTTATTGTGGCGAAGAACTTACACAACCCGTAAGTGGTACAGATAGTCATTTAGTTGGTTGTTCTTACGAGTATTGTACTAAATAAACATGAAATAATTTAACTCTCCTATCCTTAGTAAATGCATTCATACTATAGCAGATCTATTGTAAGGTTTGGTTATGTTAGTAATGTGTAATCATTGTTCTAAACATGTTGCAGTTTGAAATACATTTACTACAAAATCCAGAAACTTATATTTCCCTCAATATATAATCATTACTGAGAATCTGCATAAACACATCGCAAGGTGTAGACAAATAATATCCGTAAAGTCATAAGTTACTTTGTAATATTTTAAATACTCTTTCATAAAACTGTTAGTAATTGAACGAATAGATTTTCCTTTACTGTTTACTAATAACATATATTTTACTTGCAGGTAGGCAACTTGGAAGTGGCGCTTTTGGGCTTGTTGTTAAAGGTGAGGCAAAAAGGTTGAAAGGGCGATTGATAATGGATGTTGCTGTGAAGATGGTGAAACCACATAGTGATATTATGGAACTCCAAGCTCTAATTAGAGAATTAAAAATTCTCATTCATTTAGGGAGCCACCTAAATGTCGTGAATCTGTTGGGTGCTTGCACAACTAATATACGACAACGTAAGTACACCATAAAATGTTTAATTATTTTATCAATTGAAATGAGATAAGAATGACATTTCTTTTTTCTGTGCGTAAATTATGTTTTCATCTTGTGTGTCTGTGTGTTGTCAGTGTGTGTTTAACATATATTTTCATTATCATCTTATAAGCTTAAGTTCTTCAACCTTCATTTTTATGCGCTTGTATTTGCATCTATTTTCGCTATTTTGTGATGCACCAGTTCATCTAAGCGTAGGTATAACAATCTTTAAACGGTGTTATATAAGTGTTACTCCCACATTAAAGCACAGGAGTTTTCAACAAGGTACAGTGGTAATTATGTTTATCTTCAAGTGGGTAATGTATAAAGGTAAAATAATGCCCATCAAAGCTGGGTGTAAGGAAGAAATGGTTGGTGCAATTCGCTGTTGGGAGATGATCAGACAGTATTTTATATTCGGATATGCATTTAGTATCCTTATTACAACTACTATAAATAGTTTGCAGTGCGTATTACATGAATGGCTATGCTCACTTGAATTCAACAAGAATAAGTTCCCATTCGCACTGGAGGCTCAATAACTGCAATGTTCCAATTTTTCTAACGAGGAAGAGATAACAAAGTAGACACAGAAATTTATCGGAAAATCGGAATTTATCGGGTACTTTTATCGGAAAATATTAATAAAATATCTTGTTTCAGGGGAGCTCTTAGTGATTCTGGAATACTGTGAACTTGGTAGTGTTCTCCATTACCTGCAAGGTAATAGGGATAAATTCATAGACCAGCGAGATGCGATCACCGGAAATATTGATGTTAATATTGGAATGCATACAACTGGAGATACTGAATAGTAAGTATAATATTGGTCATTTGGTATGAACATAACATTAAATAATTCCTATCCCTATATTTTGCTGCTGTTTCAATAAATATAATTACTAAACAATAATTCTAAAAAACACACTTCCATTTCTTCAATATTAGTCAAGCTATAAGTATTACAACTCTAAGAATTATTACTACCAACTCATGGAACAAGATAATTATGTATATCTAATGGTATAGTAAATGAAGAACTTGAGTTTTGCTTTTCAGTCCAGCAACAAGTGTATTTAGAGAGGATATGAATTGGAATATTAAATATACCAATAATCTTCAATGGTTATAGTTGCAAGAAGTTTCTAAATGCACGTTTTAGTTATTT
>JAGDQP010060452.1:0-12203 GCA_022664845.1 Lepisma saccharinum
TGGAGGTACACTCAGAACCATCATCATTAACTGTTAGTACAGTGGAGCTTGAGTAACGGGGGAGGGGTTATATACGCAAGGCAGATCGTGGGACATATATCGTACAAGATCATGGTATTGTAAATATTTGGCGTAACAGTGGGCTTCGTAAAGTGCGCAACGAAATATTTGAAACTGATGTTGGTAATGCGCACAATGACTTGCATGGAATAACAGTTACATTGCCTTCGGACAGAGGACGTCTTCGAGATTGATATTGGTCCGTCCAAGTAAATGCTGTAAATACATTTGACGACGATGTCCATGAGTATACAGAGTATCTACTGCCTTTGTATACTTGACGTGATAATTCTCTGTACGGAACATCACCATCGGATCAGTCAATACCAGTTGATAAAAAATCATTATCCAACTGAATGGTTAGAGGGAGTTCACTGGGATTAAAGGGACCTTGAAACACCCAATTTTGAATGATATTAGCATCGGGACTAACAATGGCCAATTCCTTAATGATAAAATCCTCATCCCTTGTTTGATGGAATGCGGGGAATTGAATAATTGCACGTAAGCTGTCGCCTACTCACTACTACGAAAGATACGTGTTTACACAACCTTTTATACCGTTGCTGACACATTACAGAGTATTATCGGTGTATATATTGCGATCCTTATCGATTTGGATCAGGGAATCAATTGTGCATAGACAACATAGGTGATGGATTGCGCCAAACGTTCAGTGAGAACAATTTCAATATTAGCAGGAGAATCCTTAACGACATCCCACGTGGTGTCGTCCATTGTACTTGCTGGTGAAAGTATACATGCATACAGCGTATAGCCATTAGGATAATCGTGGAACATAATGGTATGTCCTTCATTTTGATGAAATATGCCAGTACCGGAAAACAAGGTATGGTAACAAGATAAAAACAAATTAATTGCAAAATCTGGTATTAATGCTGTGGGAGGATACGATATTGATCCAACTTGCACTTGCAAGTGGTTTAGATTAAAGTGATGGAAATGGAAGGGATTCTCATTATATCGATAATTGAATGCAGTATTTGCGAGGAACCCAATCACAAGACCCTTGGCTACATTTCCCAAAAAGACATTAGCGAGAGTGTAAGTTGATACGTCTTGCGGGATGGTATGAACACGTGTTTCAACACGAGTCAACGGTAGTTTAGCTGTATTTTTAGCATGTAACTATTTAACTGAAGCGCCTAATCCGCTGATATATCCATATGACGTGCATACAATATGACCTCATCTAGGTGAACTCTGTAATTGGAACTGGCAGCACCCATTAAACAGAACGCATCTTTGCTACGATGTAATTTTATACGAAGAGATAGTTTATTAGGTAGTATACGGCCATTGCTCGCAATATCCGTATATAATCTCCTCATTTCAAATTGAGCACTTCCTGTAACATAGGCAGTATGTTGTTGAAATCCTGTATTAACATTATATAATGTATTGAATTGTCCAGCAGTATCCTTATACCATAAGACACTGGCGAGGTGTGTATTGGAAGCATCCCCAGAGTAATTAAGTACAGTTAGCAACCCCGGCAACAGCAGGTGGTCCTGCCGCAGCTGCTGCAAGATCCCTCCGTTAGCAGTCTGAATCTTACATTTTGCGTAGAGGTAAAGTACGCAGGGTGAATATAGTCAGATGTGTCTCTAGGAATAATAAACTCAATAGGACCTTCGGATGTGAGTGTTGATATAGGTTGGTATTTAACCATGCGTTATGATTCAATGGCAGTTTTAGTTATGGGTACAGATACCAAATAAAAGTCATTGGTACAACACTGCTACCAATTGTAAGGAACGACATGGTAACTAACTAGAATATCTCATGGGTGACGTTTACGTCGCTTTACTGGTGGACCAATATGTTTTCGCTCTCTTCGCTTGCGTGCACGTCGTTTACAGCTTCCAGTAAGCAACTGTCCCTACTTGGTTTCCGCCTTTTATCTTTAAAGCTGATTCCGCTTCCCGCGTCCGTGCCTTTATAGATTCCTCTTCAGGTCTATTTTCCAACATATCCCAGGAAAATGGATTCCTGTGTAACGCTTGTCGTCCAACGGCCTTTGCACTCTGTTTAATGAATAGCATTGCAAATCGAAACAGACCTCGGAATAAAGTTTCGATACTATGTCCACGCTGGTGCACGGGTCCTGCAAAATATGGGATTCCACATCCGCGATGTACACTCAGTCAATTATAATTTGAGCGCACTCTTTGGCAGCTCTTAGAAAGTTTAAGTCCAGAAATTGAGCTATGTGGCAATCTTGCAACAACAAGTGACCACAGCGCGGGTTTCAATACATTGAGTGTATTAGTGCAGTTTTAGAGCAATAAATAATCTTTGTGAAGAAAATAATGTTTGTATATCTAGTCGTGATGTAGTGAATACAAGTACTTAGAATTATTAGTTTGTTATTATTGGCCATAAAATAAATTATAATACAGCGATGTTGCTATTTCTGCAATCATTAGCGATGAAGTTTCGCTTATTCCCACTTGGGACATTAAATACTGCTTTTGAAACTGTTAACAAATTATACAACATGGTTTTCATATGTATAGAATCTAAGAAAATAGTAGTCAATAGAAGATTAGCTCATAAATGCACGAAACACTGTAACTGAAACAAAAACCAGTTTTGTATAAGCTTTACTTTGCTTTTACTTTAGTAAGAGTTGAGCTTGAAGCCTATCTATCTGATGTCTTCGTGGTCGTGTGCTCTGCGCGGCAGGTTAATTTTCCCCTATTTCATCCATAAAGCTGGCGACGCGAGTTCGAATCCCGAAGCTTGCTCTTCTTTTCTCACAAAGCTCCGTTATCTATGTTCGTATTGCATGGACGTATTAGTTTGATTCGTGTCAAATGCAAAGAAATCTGATAATGATTACCATTCCTTTCATAAGAGTTAACCATTTCAAGGGTAAGTCTAATAATTACATAAAAATTTTTAATAGTCGTATCAAAATATTTAGAATGGAGCAGTTTAATCGAGGACATGTTCGCTGACGTCAAACTTGAGGTCAGTGACCTTCTATCTCTTTTACTGTAATTTAATCACTTGCATGAATTCTTAAAATACAGAAGTCTAACCAAATGAAAAAGGTCTGATAATTTTAAGCACCAAATTAGAAACGGCTGGATAAATCGAGATCGCTGAACCCAAATTTGAAGTCTCTGTACCTGTTTTCGTTTAAGCACTAGCCTCCATTACAGATGGAGGAATCAAAATTAAGAGGTCCAATATTTTAAAGTAGCAAACAGACAGAACATACCAGGTGGACAGGAGATATTAACGGAGCTTTCTTGTTCCTGCTCTATCTAAATCCACATTGTTCTCACCTAAGGAATATCACTGGTTTCTTGATTTTGGTAAATTATACTATTTTAGAACTGCATTTCTTTAAGTAAACTTATGTCAAGTTGCATTGCATGGAAAGAAGTAGCAGAATAATGATTCCAAAATACGAGCTACATTCCTCTTACTTTCTAAGGTAAGTTGGAGTTTTACAAATGAGGTTTGTGTATATTATTCTCCCAAATACATCTAATCAAATGAATAAAATATTTTACGATTTTGAAAGAAAATTATATTAACATATATCAGGGTTTCTCAACGTGGAGGTCGCGACCACCAGAGGGGTCGTGAGTTGTGTGTAAGGGTGTTGCAAGAGAAGGTGAAAAATATATTTAACTAGGTTTGTAGATTAAAACTACTAAATTTATAAGACGATATTTTATTTTACTTATTGTTTTTATAATTAGGGTCTACTAAAATAATGTAATTTGTTGAATACTTTGAATAGTGTAATTAGGATGTTTATTATCAAATACAGCAGATCAACGGTCATGTATTGAAATGTCATGTTTCTATGGGTCGCAGGAGGAAAAAGGTTGAGAAACGCTGGCGTAGGTGGAAAGGGAACCTTTGATTCTCAATATAGAAAGTGCAAATAGCTAATCATGCTAATAACCTCTCCAGCAATCTGTTGTTATCCAACGATCCAAGACATCAGGTTATTCTCATTGCTTGTTTGCTTACACACTCATTTCGCTTACTTGTGTTTCCCCCCTTTTGCTGAATATGATTGTGTTCAGATATTGTATCGATGAGGATGAGGTCTCTCTCGGAGATAGGAGTTGGTCTACTGCTCCAACGCTGACCAAACCTGTTGGGAGAGGCGAGCCGAAGCTCACAACTGTGATCGCCACTGTCTTTTATGCACAGCAGCTCCCCAATTGTATCCTATTACGATTGATTCAAACAATTACATAGTTGAAATTAACACAAAAAAGTGACATCTATTTTCAAAGTAGTTCTGTAAACATTTCATGTAACTGACAGAGGAGGTTGAAAATTAGGAATAAAAATGGGTGTGTGTCTGTGTATGTGTGTGTATGTATGTGTATGTGTTGGAGTGTGTGTACTGTATGTGTATGTATTGTGTAGTGTATAATGTTTTCGCTTACTAATATTATAAACACATATCGGGATTTTCAAAACAGCGAATATTTCAATTTAGGTTCTGACTCCTACATTCAATGTCCAAGAAGAAGATGTAGTAACGAAAAAAGTATTACGCGAACAAAAATCTAGCTTTTTTTTAAATTTAGCTCATAGATAGGCATCCATAGCTTGAACCTGTCACTTGCAGTCCCTTAGACATATCACGTCTTAGGCATAGTAGAGCGTTTGGCCCATAAATATAAGGTTATTGAACAAAGCAAACAAAAAACACTGAATGTTATGTTCCCAAAATACCTTTTTAGGTTTTTTTACGCCGAGGGATATTGTCCCTTGAATATGCGAGGGGCTTTCGACCCCACAACACATGTTTGGCTATTAAATAAAAGTTTAATAACTGAATAAATACTCCAAGAGAGTACGCAATTAATATAGGCTCTACACCAGAGAAAGGAAGGTATATTCTCACTATATGCCAGCAATATTTACGCCTGCATCATTTTAATACATGGAGAATACATTTTCTATGTCAATGTCCGCCTTCACAAGATTTCATAATTATTGTTAACTTTCCAATTACATTTTAGTTTTCTGCTAATACTATACTTTCTATCCTTGTGGCGTTAAATTACAAGATTTTGCAGTGCAACGTGCACCTTTCTCCAATGTTCAAGGTTATTTTTATTCTATGGGAATATATTAGAAATATTCCCTGTATTTTTTATCATGATTCCAAGCATTCCAGTGCCGGGAGAAGTTCCGGCATATATCTAATTATCTAGGAATACACCCGGAATATTTTTAATTAAACTGCAATAATCCTGGAACATCCTTCTTGCGAGGGATTCATTTTAAACACATGCCGAGAATGAGAAACAAAGTAGTTTAAAAACACGTAAGTATTCGTATCATAGAACTTCTAAATTTTGCTCTGGGAAATACATTTTAAGAGAAAAACCAATCCCAGAAAAATAATTTTTCAAATGTTGAAAACATTACTTCTGCAACTTTATAGTTAACTACGTATATTTTCCTCCCAATTATGAAGGTAGAGAACTATTCTTAGAACGCAACTACTCTGCGTTCTACTCTGCACTCTGCAGAATAATTCTTGTGAATAGAGTTGTGAAAATTGCAAAGCAACTGTGCTGCTTCAGAGCCTCTATGTATTGCTAGACTAATAGTCATAGTCGGCTGTAAAAAGGGAATACTCTTCATACGTTATATGTATATAATTCACAGTAATATTAAATCCACTACTGGATGAGGCATCTGACCAGACGTGTTGGGAAAGAAGATCAAAAGCTCTCAACTCTGATCACCAGTCTTTTATTCACAGCAGCTCCGAAATTGTCCTCACGATGCTGGATCAACACCGCAATTTTGAGCCCCCACCGGGAACCAAACCTGGGCCACTCGCACAGAGGCCTAGTTGGTAGCGCGCTCGACTTCAGTGCGAAAGGTCTTGGGTTCGATTCCCGGTGGGGGCTTAAAATTTCGGTGTTGACCCAGCATCGTGAAGACAATTGGGGAGCTGCTGTGAATAAAAGACAATGGCGATCACATTTGTGAGCTTCGGCTCTTCTCTCCCAACATGTCTGGCCAGCGTTGTGACATTAGACCAACTGCTCCCTTCGGGAGAGACCTCATCCTGTAGTGAATTGAATATGTCTGTGAATTATATATACATTTCATATATATATATATTCTTCTTTATGCGTATTTTAGGAACATTTAATATTGATACGTCTATGTGACACCAACATGGATGACGAAGCTATGTAGAAAAAGTATAATCTAGTTAAAAATGTCGTCTGTAAGTAGTGTTCGAACCAACTTTGTGAGATTTATGAACAAAAAGAAAGAAAACGAGAATGAACACGACGCTACAACCTCGGCTACGAATCATTATGGTAAGAGAAGTTTCGAGAAGAGAAGAGAGCTCTTGTTCAAATGTAAACAAAATAAACATTATATAAAGCGCTTTTTTGTTTAATTTTCAGTGTTTCATATATCTATGATCTAATGTTCCATTTAACGCTATTTTCCTAGATTCTATACATTTAAAAACTATATCCTACAACTTGGTAAAAATTAAAAAAGGAGTTTGACGTCCCAAGTGAGAATAAGCAACACTTCATCGCTACTGATTATGTACGAGTTGATATCACTGTATTAAATTTATTTTATGATCAATAATAGTGAAAGAATAACTTTCTTCAATTTATTGAACCACAGAGAATGTTTGTCAGTAGTGATTAATAGGTTTCTTAAAATTTATTTATTGCTTTTAAGTATCTTAGGCTCAGACCGAAGAAGTAAAAGTAGCTATAGAAACTGGTGTAACTAGTAAGTAAATCGATCTTTAAAAACAGGAGAGTGGATACTCACGTTTTGCAACGTTGCCACATAATATATATCAGAACTTAGTTTTTTAGAGACCAACAAGTGGGTTTTATAAAAAGAATAATAAATAACAAATAAATAGATTACGACAAAGAAAATTGAGTCTATTTCGTAAAGAAATTTATCTGTTGATGATTGCTCTTACAGTGGAAAACATTTAATTTTGTAATTTGGACTTTTGAAAGAGACCGCTCATTTTATCATTGACTGAGTCTGCACGCTCCTATGCTCTTAGCGTTTGTGGAATACTTTCCAGCAACGTAGGTACGGAATCATAGTACCCAGGTGGAATCTTAACATTATTTCGTTTGCTTTTTTCCTTCCGTTTGAATAATGATTTTCTCTTCATGAGGAAGATTATAGAAACGCCACAGGATATTTACACTTGTTAGGACGACCACCCAATCTCCGGTTAGATGCATGGGTTGTACGAGTTTTGTTGTATATGATGCTGTGGTATTATTATTAAATACATGTGCATTATCATTCGATGGTAAGGTTACATAAAACTCGTCTTCCTGCGTGGATGACGTCATGCTGCTGACTGAACGGTTTATCTCCGTACCCAACTATTCATACTCGGTGGATACCATAACCATTTAACGTAGACTCAACGCTTTATGCGTTTCAACACTTTTTGTTGAGGTACGTTGTTTGTTTTCCGACAAGCACCTTTTGGAGTTCCTGAGTGTAGAAACCTCTCTTGATGGGATCACGGTTCCAGTCATTGATTTTATATGTTACGGTATATTTTCAATGCATTTATTTACAATAAAGTTTTCACGTGACCATTTGGGGAGGTTTCTCTTTCAAGTTTATGTTTACTAACACTTACGTAATCCCCGACTGGAGCTTACATATTGGTTTGCGTTTTCGTTTGTTACCGTAAAGTGTGTGCCATACCTGATTCACATTGAAATTATTGACGTCACTAGGTGTCATTTTCATTGCGGAGTGTACGGTATGTACGAGATTATTACTATGTACGAGATCGGACAATAAGTCAATGTACCGGTATGTATTTTCGGTTGGAAAGTATTTGTATATTTTTTCTTTCAACGTGCAGATAAAACGTTCGACAAGTGACACTTTCATTTCGGAATATACACTATAGTGATTAACATCATATTTTTCGAATGCACGTTTAACGTGTTGATTATAAAATTCCGTACTCAAGTCCGTTTCGCAATGTGCTAGTGGTAGTGGCAGCGTTTTTAAAACGGATATAATGGCTTCCGCTACTAGGACTCCCGTTTAATTTTTGACAGGAATATAAGTTGCACATCGTGAAAACTCATCGATTCAACATAATATATATATATATATATACCTATCATTATACCTTTCCACATTTTACATATCCGCCAGATTCATTTGAAGTCATTCATTCGGTCCACTCACATAATATTGTTTTGTAGAAACTCTTTACGTCCAGGTGCATGTATTGTATATGCACCCTGTGATTCTAACCATGGTTTCGAAGTATCGGTTTTGCGTTTGAGTTTTACTATACATCCTAGACACTGGATCCTTATAGGTGTAATACGCTTTTGATAACGACAGTGTTACATTTTATAAAATTTAAAATACCTGAAGATGTTATTCCGTTTCTTTGCCTTTGCTTTCTTTACTTTTGAGATGATACGTTATTTTGCACTACTTTTGGGATGTGCACGGCACCAGCCCCAAAATGAAAACTAAATAGTTCTTTGGGAATATTAATTTCCTGGAGGACTTGCTTGAATGCATGAATACCGATTGGATGACGGGGTGTACGTTCCCTAACCACTTAATTGATAAAGTCAATGGATATTCGACCCTGGGACGATATTGCGATTTATGCTTACCATACATGTCAAATCCCACCTGAATAGTTTGGATGCCTGCATTAGGTTTAATAAGACTGTTTTTCGACTAAGTGTTTTCGGAACAGATCGAGAATCAACTGAAATAATGAGTTTGCGGATGCTGTGCCTGCAGATGGGTCGGAATCCAGTAGGGGTAAAACGATTCATTTATTTGCTTGTGAAGTATGTTGCTAGTTGCTGTTGACGTCGCCATACTATCGATTAAAGAGACTTTCCGCAACTGCACTTACAATGGACATTTCCGTTTTCACCGTCCTTATATATTTTACAATTTGTTTGTGCACATCAGATTAAATAATGTATAATGTTTTTGAAATTTCAGCGCTACTGTTTTCCGTTACGTAGAAATATAGCATGAAATACTGAAAATTCAATCTCCTGCGTCATACAACGAAAATCATCTTCTGAGTGGTCTGACGTAATCAATTCGTACTATTTCCGTAGCTGTATGCTTCTCCCTATATTACGTTCCTTATTCAGAAGTTTGAAGAGGAAATTACAAAAAAAAGAATGAACATTCACATCATAAGTCATAACTTAATGAAATAATTAATGTACAAATCTGCAGAACACACTTCAATAAGTTTAAACGCCAATACATATTTTTAATAACGGAAATTGCTTGAAACAATGACAGCAGCCAGTCTTAACTTTTGCTGTCTTGACAGTTTAGTGCAATTGTTTGGCGGATGCAATTTTTAACTTTTTATACTTTCACCTAAGGCTGTTCGAATCCTCTCAAAGCCTGTATTTTATTTTACTTCACGAAACTCAAGAGCAACTTCAGTGTAATAGTTGCAGTTGATATTTTTGTTTATTACATGCTTTTATTATTATATTTTACAATGACATATTAAACTATTCAATATATTCACGGGCTAGAAGTAGTACGTTAAATTGTTAACAGATGGCAGTAACGAGCACTATTAATTCATGTGCTTTTAATTTCTTGAAAAATGCTTCACTAGCATTCATTAACAAAGTATACGATTGTCGGATGTAAAAACCTACATTTTTTTACAGAAAAAATAGGTAATTCTTTTTAAATAAAGAGTATTAAAGAGCATTATTAGGAAATATCTTATGATTTAATCATCAAAAAAGAGCTGCTATAAATTAGTGTTGAATCTACCAAAATATATCAATATCTTAAAGAAGTATTAAAAGTAGAAATCAATTTTAAATGAATGAAACGAACTAAATGACGTGTTAAGCCATACAGAAGCGCTATTGACCACTTATACTATTTCTTTCGATCCATTTTGCTATCTCTTTTTAACAATACTAACAAATCAAATACCATCATTATGTTAATGACAAGCAGTCGTCAGGCTGATTACGTCATAACATGGCGGCGCCCGATGAAGCGCAAGGTAGATTGTTTGGAAGCAAAGCTTTATAACTCTTGATAAATGCATCACAGAAAGAATAGAAAATGTTTTCCGTAGTCTACTTTAACAGAAGAATTTTATGTTGCAATAAAAATACTACCGGAAATGTCCATTGGTGCTAATAATAAATGTAGAAAGGCACCACCTTTCTGTAGAAGTAATCGTCGTCGGCGTTTTATACTACTCTTTGCAAGGGACAGGGCACGTAGCGTCTTGTTATGTCGATGTAGTCTGCTTTTGATGTGGGAACAAGCGAATGTTGCCATTTATTGTGTTTTTTGCACCTGTGCAATAGTACGAATAAGCACTCCGGATGCTTTTGTAGCATTAGCTTGCGTTTCTTGGCTTTGCATTTGCAAAGTGCACGGAGCTTACTGCGGTGATGCTTTAGGCTTGAAATTTTAATGACGACTGACAGTAATGGGGGTATGCATATCTTTTACATATGCGTATACATGCATGCTTTCATCTGGAAATAAATTTCTACGTAGTCGAAACGCATATGGTGGTGTTTGCTGCGTTAAGTCAAACATGAGGTAACTATGTGTTTTTTCGGTGGCTTTTTCAAATACTTCTACAACACCCTTACTCTTTCTAGGCATAATTTGCCTTGAGAGATATTCGATTTGTAATTTAACACGTGGCTTCTTATACACTTTTAAGGGGATGTCACGGATGCCTTTTGGAAATGGGTTTTGCACAATAAAGATGACGGTTAGCCTTTTTTGATATGCGTATTTCGTAAAACGATTTGCAATGTCCCTATTCCCGTTCGTTTCACTCATTAGATTGACGATGATAATCAATGAATTGCGCTGAATGTCGAACGTGTCCATATTGGGAATGCCACGTTAGAATTTAATATTGGGAACCGTTATGTTTGGTACTGCTCCTCCATAGCACCAAACGATTTCGTTGAATTTAATGTAAACATCTTATCTTTATGTTTAAGTCGTCTGTTTACGAAGCAAGTCCGCTATTAGGACATTCCTACTATTAAGACCGTTGCTGGGTGTTGGCAACATTAAGACTTGTACTGACGAATTTCAATAGTCCATCCCTCTTTTATATGATCATGGTCACGGTCTACCTACTCATCCATACCTATTTCCATGTTTCATGACTTACCTAGGTATTCACACATACATGTATGTAATTAGTCACGTCTGTACCCATAGGGTAAGGTCTTTCAATCAGTTACAGTCACGTCCCTATGACAAATCGACGTTTCCTGGTGGTCATTGTATGTGTCTGTTCTATAAACAATGACAAACCGTGGCTTCCTCCGGATATGATTCAGAGAAAAGATAATTTTGCGTTCTCTTTTTCTGTGATTAGGTCGTAAAATGTTGGAAATCAATTTCTTTGCAAGTTCGAATGTTGAGGGTTATAACCCGAATTTTCAGAATTTCTTTAACCTCCCCAGTTGCCAAATTAAGTATTAGGTACGCGTAATTTTCAGCTCCCAACACAATGAACTGGTACACTGCCCACCCGCTAGGGATTTCATCAGTTAATTCCCCGAGGTAGTTTCAGGTGGTAGGCAGGGGCCTTTCACCGTTTTTTCAATAAACATGATTGAATCTATATCTACGTACAGAACCCTATCGTACCCTACATTTCAATCACTTTATACAATATTAATCGTGCCATTGATGATATAAATGCAGATAGGATCACGATGGAAAATAGGAAAGGCGTGTTGTCATTCTCCATGTCCTTGTATGGAACAACCAACAAGATGGGCGATGAACCTTGGCGTGTGGAGTTCGCATACAGAAATACTCCTATTACACTCGTTAAGGCTAGACATGAAATGTGGCCAAACAAAAATCTTATCACTGGCTAATTTTATGTATAGATGCTGCCAATAAAAGTTAAATTTAATAGTAATGACAAATATATTTTACCAGGAGATTGAGAGATGTTAGTAAACATAAAAATACATACAGAATACAACGCTTTTTGTATTCTGTATGTAGAATACAACGCTTCCCAGTATGTAAAATTTGGTTTCTATTTTATTTTGCTTTTGCTT
>JAGDQP010060453.1:1498-12203 GCA_022664845.1 Lepisma saccharinum
ACAGGGGTTCAAACCAAGAACAGACATGTGCAGAGACAAGGACGGAAATCTATTGGGAAAGAAGACAGACATCAAAATGAGATGGAAGCAATATTTCTGTGAACTACTCAACCAACCAGCAGATGAGGAAGAAAATGAACTCGTAGAGTGCGAGACCAGCTCGGAGGAGAAAGAAGAAGAGAACGCACCGAAGCTAGAAGAAGTACGGGATGCAATAAAGAAACTGAAACAAAACGAATCACCAGGAACAGATGGAATTACGGCAGAAATGATGAAGCATGGGGGTAAAGAACTAATGGAAAGCATACATAAATTAATAGTAGACATCTGGAGAGAGGAACAAATACCTAAAGAATGGAAGAACAGTATTATATGTCCAATATACAAGAAAGGAGACAAACAGAATTCCAGCAACTACAGAGGTATATCCTTACTAAACACGGGGTACAAAGTCTTTACTAATATTTTAAATACACGGCTAAAAGAATACGCAGAAAGGATAATAGGGGAGTACCAAGCAGGATTCAGAAGAAACAGATCAACGGCAGACCAAATACATACGCTGAAACTAATACTAGAGAAATGTTGGGAGTATGACGTGGAGATATACCAGATATTTATAGATTTTAAACAGGCATACGATAGTATAAATAGAAATATGTTGATGAAAGCAATGCAAGAACTGGGAGTACCACGGAAAATAAGAAACTTAGTCAGAGTCATAATAACAGAGACGATGGCACAGATCAAAATTCAAGATGAACTGACAGACACAT
This sequence comes from Lepisma saccharinum, assembly GCA_022664845.1. NCBI lineage: Eukaryota > Metazoa > Arthropoda > Insecta > Zygentoma > Lepismatidae > Lepisma > Lepisma saccharinum. The sequence goes on from JAGDQP010060453.1 coordinate 2,275, forward strand.
TCGAAATAATACAAGGTTTAAAGCAAGGAGACGGAATGGCACCAACTTTGTTCAATCTGGCTATGGAATATGTAATAAGGAAAATAAACATAGACACATCATCAACCATTATGTACAGAACCCCACAAATCCTGGCATATGCTGATGATATCAGTATAATTGGAAGAACTGCGAATACAGTAACAAACGTCTACACGGAACTAGAAGAATCAGCTAAAGTAATAGGACTGAAAATAAATAAAAGTAAAACGAAAGCAATTGTCCAAACAAGACATAACAACCAGAACGCACTCATCACACTAAAAGATAATCTACAGGCACGAAACTCCCAAATAGAAAACGTAGATGAGTTCACATACCTAGGTACACTAATCACGAATAGAAACGTCGAATCGAAAGAAATACAAAGAATAACCCAAGCGAATAAAGCATATTACAGTCTACTCCCAATTATGAAAAACAAAGATATACACAGGAGCACGAAAACTAAACTATATGAAACAATAATTAAACCAGTGATACAATACGGATGCGAAACATGGACACAAAGAGATGCAGACATAATAAACGCCTTCGAGCGGAAAATTCTTAGGAGAATATTTGGACCGATTAAACATAATAATCAGTGGAGAAGCAGATACAATGCAGAATTGTACGAGCTATACAAGAAACCATATTTAGTAACAGACGTCAAGTTAAGAAGGTTACAATGGGCAGGACACGTGGCCAGGATGAGTGCAGATAGAATAACACAGAAAGCACTAACAGGCAGGATATATAAGAAAAGGCCAGTAGGAAAACTGAAGAAAAGATGAGAAGACGGGGTAAGAGAAGATTCTTACAAATTACTGGGGATTCGAAACTCGATGGACGCCAGTAAGAAGAGGGAGGAATGGAGGCAGCTTCTTGAGAAGACCAGGACCCGACTTGGGCTGTAGCGTCATAGAATAATAATAATAATAATACAAGACAACCTTGGTAGCGGTTCAGTCTGAGGCGTCAGGCTAGCAACTCCAGGGTTTTGGGTTCAAATCTCGATTGAGGCACGGATGTTTGGGGACGGACCGAAGTCATTAATTACTAAAATGACAAAAAAGACAACGTTTACAAAAGTTTTTTTTTATCTTAATGTCTTTTCTTCCCCAGAAATATAACCAAAATATTTTATATCTCACGATCCAATTATCGTCCCAAGTTACAATTTTTATGGTAGGTGCAAGGAGGTATGACCAACATTTAAGAATTTTTTTTTAAAAAAAATCGAGATGTCTGATAATGAGAAAATCATATTTTTAACTTTTGGGATACAAAATTTTGTGCCACCCTGTTGCGTATCATATAAAATGAAAGCTTATTACAAGAGCTTTAAAATGAGCTCTTCCCGAGCTTTCTAGCGCCAACCATTGCAGAGTAATAAGAACTTTTGTAATGGAAATTTTTCAACTTTCATAAAACGAAAACCAGTGAGTCATTTTTTTAAAACTATTTTTTAATATTTTTAAGGCCCTCGTACATGATTCAAAAAACGTTGAATCAAACTCTTGAACAAGCAATGCGATGAGTCCGTACACACGATTCAACTGAAATAATCGAAGGATTGTATCGAACTAGTGTTGAAAGTGTTTAGCCGGAACTCGTACACGATTCGTTAAGATAGGCGGAAGTGTAGAAACGCTAATTTATCCCTGTATTCGAATCCAACGGTGCACCGTCTAGTGTACTATTTGCAACGTCCCGTTCTACCCTGTTTAGCCCCATTGTTCGATTTCGAACGACAGATGGCACTACTGTAGTAACAGTTGAATACCTAATGGACGCAAGGTACATGTATGAATGTTGAAGGTCGAATTTCGAAGAAATGAGAAGTTAAATTAATTGTATTCTCAGTTAAGCCCTTTTGGCAAGTGAGGCTCAGGCCGAAGAAAGTAAAAGATTAAAAATATAAGGTTATCAACAAATTGCAATCGTTGACTACATGTAAATTTTGAGAAAACATTTTAAAATTTCTTCGAACCATGATCTCTGAAATATACCGCATCTTGTTGGATTTCTACAAAGGCAAATGGGGGATGCGTTGTAAGTAGAATGTTTCAGAGTTTGAATTGATTTTCTAACAGTAAAAATGTTATAGTGGTAATAAAAATTTGGAGGGGTGACCCCCACCCGTATTGCAGTATGGGAGAGGGAAGTATCCTACGTGTCGTGTCAAATCAAGCCGACCCGCCACCCCGTAACTCAGTGGTAGAGCGTTGGCGTAGCATTCGGAAGTCGTGGGTACGATCCCAGTCGGCGACCAACGTGACAGATTTTTCCAGGGGTTTTCCTCAGTCACACCAGGCAAATGCCGGGATGATATCTTCAATATAAACCCTGGCCGACACCTTCCCGAATCCTGGACTGAATCTTAGATGCGTCAAGGCCATAAAATAAAATTCGATTCAAATTACAAATCAACTCACTACTGTTGATGGGTTTGTAAAATTTTAATGTTTTAAAATACGAAAAGGAAATTCGTTATGGAAACCTGCGCATAGAAACTTGAGTCATGAAAGTAGAGATTCTGGGACAGCAACTCAAACAAGTATCTGCATTCGGGATGTCCAGGTTCGATACCGACTGCCGACCATCGTGCTTGAGGTTTTCCCGTGCTGTACTGCCATATCAGGCAAAGTGGGATAATGCCCGAAATTAAGCTTCCTCAGCTATCCCTATCGATGTCTGAAAGGCGATAAATACATTTACATTAATTAGGTAGCAGGTCATGGGCAGTTAGCAGCTGTGTAGATATATGTTAAGCATAACACTAAAATTATCTCATCAGTAAACTATTCCAAATTTAATAAACATGATTCTTGACTGTTTTGCTAAGTTCTTTTGTTTCCATCTGAGGTTTTGTACTTGAAAAAATCTTAATGATACCATAGGGTGGACCATTTGTCGTAACCCCTGAAAATTTTGACTCAATTTCATAGTTCCTTTCTGTTGTTGTTTAGATTTCTCAAGTTAGAGTAACAGCCCCATGAGGAAATCTCGGATGGGCCACACGGTGGTTAACAGGCGGGGGTAGACGGCCGACGGACTGTGGCCGGCTAGTTGCCGGAGGGTGGGGAACTGGGTGGAATGATCAGAAAACCCCACCATTTTCCGACACCAAGTGTCATGCTATCAGTGAGCCTACCATATCCCGAGTATTCCCCGCCAATTGTCCAACATATTGGCAGTCACTTGATGGGAAATGAAGTGGCAAAACCTTTGGTCCAACCCTTTCCCACCCGTGAAACAAGGTATGGTCCAATCATAACAAAACACATTTGCCCTACCGACAGCCCATACTTGGGCCACTCGATACCCAACCAAAGTTTCACCTGCATGCCCACTACCCAAAATAGCTGAATCCCCAACTATTGGCCCACAGAGAAACAATACGTTCCCAGTTCATATACCATTGGTTATTAAAAATGAGTGCACCATTTCTGTCTGGATTGTAAAGTATGTCTAAGCTTACTGCAAATTATATCGTTATTAGAATAATAGCAAATTATATCGTTCATAGTCCCTGCCAATTCCCATGATTTGTAGATTTGCATCAACGCATTCACGTTTTATTTGGTTGGTTTCAATAACTTTAAGAGGTAACGAACAGTTAAGTAATTTCAAGAATTTTGAAATGCATTCAATTCACTAACATGGTTCGTTAAATTCTTATAGTTCTATGAAGCCCATGAAATGTCATGTGAAAGCGTTGTCTCTAAACTATAACCCGTGAAAATTGGCAGGGAATATTAAATTATTCGAATTACGATATAACATGCGAATTACGATTTAGACATATTTTACAATATATACTGGAAAGAAGTGAAGATGAGACCTGAATATCATCCAACACCTGTAACGTCCCGAAGTTAAACTCGCATGAGTTAATCAATATCACACTTACTTGTCTTCACACTATCAGAACATTTTTGTCCTCTTCACTGTCGATGTTGACGATAACTATACCGACACAAGAAAGTAACTGAAGCCACCTATTTGAACATAAAGGAAGGCTACAATGAATTTCAAGTATATGGTCCAAGTTTCCCATTGTCTTCTGGCATGGCCGTCTCCATCGGTTCATAGCTTGCCTTACATACAGATCCTTGCCGTCATCTCCTGGGTTAACCTTCTCCTGCCGCCATATGAAGTATATATTTAAAAAAACGTAATATCCCAAATGCGAAACAGAAAAATATCAGGTTGCTATAGGTATATCCGAATCCACCATTTTGCACCCATGATTGTGCCGTTGTACCGTTTGATGCGCTGTTGATGCTATCCGAATTGAGCGCCGTAGGGCGTAATGAAGGGTGTGTATCGACGGCACATCTAGTGCACGCTTGGGTGTAACGTATACACCGTTTGTGCGGTTAGAAGTCATATTTGAAAAAGAAGAAAGTATTGATTTGGTGATATATTGAATATGTGTGTGTGTGTATTTTATATTTTTTACGTTAATCATTCATATTCCTAGTCGTAATGTAAATATTGTCCGTGATGATAGTTCGATGACTATCCGTAAATAAATGCAATCGTTTGTGGAAACCTGTTGTTATGACTTACGGTGATTTGTGGTTCACGCTATACATTTCAGACTAGTTTTATTAGAAACAATTGGCAAGTTTGACTTCGGGGCTCCGCAAAGTGTAAAATTTACTAGAGAAATGTAATGTTTCCAATGCGTGTGGAATAGTTGAAACGCAAAATAGAACAGTTTCGAATTATTGAAGTGTGAAATGCGAGTGAAATAGCGGAAATTACGTTGTAGTGTTAAAGGCGTATAATATATATAAAATATCTCACGTTACTTTTCTTATACCTGTCTTTGCTCTTTCGACATTTAACCCGTGATTTTACCTGCCATTCATAGCAGGAAGTAACACCATTCATACGGCTCCGCATGTGCTATCTTTGTCATCTGTTGACAAACTGGAGTGCGTATTTTACATGATAATAATGACACGTGGCTTTTCATTATAATTTATGGATTGCTGGTTGTCGCTAGGTTTTATAGAAGTGTGTTTTTAAATTATTTCGAAATTAATACTTGTAGAGAGCGTACATATGTCTAAATAGCTGGCGGAACTTGGGATACCTAAAGTAAAGTTTACCCTAAATAATAGGGATATATTTTCCCTTACGGAAGCAACTTAACCTTTGTTAACTACCCATGTTTAACTTCGTACGCATGAATTAAAATAGCGTAATGTAATGTAATGCCGACCAGGTAGTTTAACCTATCACAAAACTGCTCTATTGAAATTACTTCAGGACCCTTGTACTCTTAACTTTTTCTGATTGATGCAATCTAACCTTAACCTTGCTTTAACGTAGCGTATTGAGTCTCAAGCCAGAAATTGAAAGACATATGAAATTGCATGAAAAATTATGGGTCGTGAAGTGATTATAATGGAGTACACCCCTGAACAAATTACTCTCGTTGTGTGAAGGTTGCATCACCTTCTTAGCGTTATCGTACTTAATAAGAAACGATATTATTGAATTTTGTACACGGTAGAAAAACCGCGTGGATGAATTTACAAATTAATCTAAACCTCATGCCAACAATAGCATGTAGACACATAAGAAAAGGAAAGTAAGTGTTTTTGGAGTAAATGGATGATCCGCTCGTGTACAGCTTGCCAGCTTCTCTTCAGGTTACGTTAAATTTGATAACGTTGAAAATAACAAATCATCTGCCCGAATCTTTTCGGTATATTAATCCACTCATGGGAACAAATCTACTTTAGGGTAAGCATGCTTCAAACAAACTTTCCCTGACCTAGTGTAATCAAGATTAATAATAACTAGATTAAATCAATCTGTTACCCTAATATAAGAAATTTAAACAACAACGAAATGATCTAAGTGTAAAAAGTTCAGGAGCTACGATAAATGGTCCACGATGGTATAATTAACGTGATTGTTTTTTAACATGTACAAGGCCGCAGATGGGAATAAAAACATTATTTACTCTTTCGTAAGTAACTTTAAATAACGTGAATACAATATTGTATCAGATCGACCGGTTATCATAGCCCTTACCAAAAGAAATAGAGACATGCTTAGTAGAATTTGTAATAGGCGTCTCACGAGATATTTTTAGTGCTATGCTTATGGGTTATCTACGCAGCACCTAGGAAACCCCTAGAGATGTGTCCATGGCCTGCTACCTGAATAATTTAAATTTATTTAGTCTTTAGACAACTACAGGGATCACAAGTGACCTAATTTCAAGGTATCATCCTGGCATTTGCCTTGTACGACAAGAAAACACGGGAACACCTTAGGTACCATGATCGGCCATAGGTATCGAACCCGGATCTACCGAATGTAGATATCTGTTTGAATTACTGTCCTAGAATATCTACTTTCGCGTCTTCACATGTGTTTGTATGTTAATATTGGCATAACGATTTTTTAAAACTTTAATACATTACGATATTATCAACCGCGACAACAGAAGTGTGTGGATTTGACATGTCACTTAGGTTACTGCCACCCCGATCGGGAGACACCCTTCCATTTTTTAATTACAACTTAAAATTTTTACTATTAAAATTAATCCTGAAAATTTTTACTTACAACATTCCCCCATTTGCCTTTGTAGAAATCCAATATGATGCAGTATATTTTCAGATATTATACTTTTCTCACGATCTGCATTTGGTAAACTTTTGTAATATAGTTATAATAACTTTCTAAGTTTAACATTTTACTATCCCCGGCCTGAGCCAAAGTTGCAAAAAGGCCTTAAATAAAAATTCAGTTAAATTCAATTCTCATTTCCTTGGCATACTAACTTCAACATTCATACATGTACCTTGCATCCATTAGGTATTCAACTGTTGTTACAGTAGTGCCATCTACCGCTAGAAATCGGAAAACGGGGCTAAACAGGGTACAACGGGTCGATGCAAATAGTACACTTGACGGTGCACCGTTGGAATCGGATACAGGGTATCTAAATACAAGATGTCGGTAACATTCCTTCGGAATCTACTTCATTGTAGTAACTTTGCGGTCACCTAGATTAAGAGAGCCTAATTTACAAACAGTTGATAGATTGGATTAGCAATTGAAAGGTCTTCGGAACGATTCTAGCGGCCGTTCATTTGACTGAGGATTCTCAGTTACATCACGCAAAAGCTGGAGTGGTACAGTTATGGACAAAAGTAGTGACATGGTGTGTACTAATGTTGTGACTTGAAATTCCCTGAGTTTTCCCGGTTTTCCATGATAACATTTTTTTTAAATTCCCTGAGTTCTTAGTATAAGTATAATGGAACATGTAAATAATACGTAATGACATTGCTTTTAATCCTATCGCCACCTACTCCAAGCATGTTGTATATTATTTGTATTTCAGAATTTATCAATCTATAAAACAGAGTGTTTGAACACATTGAAAAATCCGCTCAACAGTGGGAATCGAACTCACAACCTCCGCCTTGCCGGGCTGTGATCGTACCAACTGTGAACAGGTCCGCCTCATAGAGTTCCTTGAGCTTCCCTCATAAATTGAAGATTTCCCTACGTATTCCAGATTTAGAAAATTCCCTTAGTATTCCAGGTTTTCCAGGGTGATAGACACCCTGAGGGATGCATATTAATAACTGATTTTTTTTTCGTACAGAAATTAATATCCTTGACTGGAATAGATAAGTATAATTAGATGACACAGTTGTGTAGAAAATATTGAACTCATAAGTAGCCAAACAAGGTTGACATAAAACAACATTTTCCAGCGGCAAAAATAATAAGTCTAAAAAGCGCACACATTTGCATAGTATCCTCGTTTTATTTCGTAGACAGGCTGCTTCCCAATTACTAATTCTAATTTTTATTGGTAGATCTTTCAAGCTGAAGGGAGACATTGATGAGAATTTCGGAAAAGACATGCGTCAAAACTGTTACTCATAACTGTACCTACAAACTATTCCCTTGCCTTTTACCTTCCAACATCCTCTCCCTTATTTGTCTCGGCCTGAGCCTGAGATGCCACCAGGCCACAAATAAATTCAATTTAATTCGAATCAAAAATAAGAATAGAAGAAAGAAATATCAAGAAAAAGTTGAGACAAGAATCATGATGGAATTATTACAAATGGAGCAAACCTCAATATCAACGGGTAATGTGAACGCAGGGACCAGGGCTGCCCAGTTTTGAGAATGTCATGATAGCTAGTTCAAGGAAACACTCAGAATGTTAAGCACATAAATTTTGAGCCACGAATAAGCTATTTGTATTACTTCTGTTTTGTTGTAAATATTAAAAGCAACAATATTTCCCTTCGCTTTTAGCACTTACCAATAATTCAGCGTCTCCTATAATAAAGTAATGCAATTCCTAACAACAATGACAAAAATTAAGTGAAACTTGAATTTCTGATTTTCACTGTTTCTGAGCGGTTATTCCTATCAGCACTGCATGTGGTGTTAAGAATTGTAAACAAGAACTTTTCCAACAAACTCCATTTTAACCTAAATGTTCACAACGGAAGAGTTCAATATCAGTATATTTGGAACAGGACCTAAACTAGCTAAAGAGCCGCCGGCAGTGTTAGAGAGTTGGCATATCATTCGGGAGGTCGTGGGTTCGATCGTAGCGGCCAACCATTCTGACTGAAGTGTTTCCAGTGGTTTTCCTCAGTCACACCAGGCAAATGCCGGGATAGCACGTTCAACATAGGCCCTGGTCGACTCATTCCCAAACCGTTTCCCCCTCTCCTACCCCTATCGCGGCCTAAGCCGTAGATGCCTAAATGCCATAAATAAAAGTCAAATTCATGAACATTAGTCCCCTGATTTTGGATTAGATTCGGCTTTGAACTCACCCGAAATAATAAAACAGATATATATTCATAGTTAAAAGATTAAGTTCAGCTCAGGTCAACCAAAAGATATCTGAAAACTGCTGGATAACTGTAATGTTTACAAGTGTTTGAAACGCAAACAACAACATTCAGGCATGGAGGTGTGATATGAGAATGAGAAGAATAGAAAGTCAAGAAGTAGCCAGAATCTGGTCACCATTCCGGCTGGATGACGTCACCGCGGAATAATCTTCGACGCAGCATTTACCTGAATTATTGTAGTCGCAAACAAGGGCCAAAATAGCAGAGAAATATATATTCAGACTTCAATTAAAAAAAAAAAAAAACTTTCGCAACAAGGATCGTCTCGTATTTTTTTTTGGTGGGGTTGTGCAACATACTGTACATATGAACGCTTACGCCTACATCAACAAATACGTTATTATATAACAATTTATTCTTGAGCAGTCATACCTAAATTTGAACAAATCTAATCTAAACAAATAATAAAAAGTTTATATCAAGATTTCTATCGAAGTCCCCCTTGATATAAAAGTTAATTTCCAAATCCCCTTAAAAAATACCATGGCCCAATTTGCGCACGCGAAACCCTATTGGGAATAAATAACACCCATTTAGATACGTTTTCCTCCTAAACTGTTACAAAACAGTTCGATAAATTTTTACTTTAAACTGCTATTTTTTACAGGTTTTTGCATAGTAGTCATCACTGCTATCATACAAAAAATATAAGTGCTTTTCAAAGATGTTGTTATATTCGCTAAGTGTACAACGTCCAAAATGCTTCCTTTCCTACACTCCTTCCAAGGTTCCTTGACTCCTTTGGTTTCTCAGCAAAAGGAAGGAAAGAAAGCATTTAGGATTTGAGTACAGTTTTTAGGTAGATTTCGAAGAAAATATACCTATTCAGATCGGTACGATATGAAAGTGTATATATATATACACTTTCATATCGTACCGTTATTATTTATTATATATATAATAAATCACAGCCATATTCAATCCACTAGTGGATGAGGCCTCTCCCCGAAGGGAGGAGTTGGTCTACTGCTCCCA